>CAJVSB020000791.1:0-151279 GCA_911865555.2 Thlaspi arvense
CTTTTAGAATCTCATATGACTCATAAGTAATTTCGATTGAAGTCCCTCCAATACCTTACTATAATCTTAGATTTTTTTTGTGTTCAACCCATATCAGGAATTTTAAAGTCCCAAACCGATCAAATAAACTACATCTCATATACTAAAGTCTTGAACTAGCTCATAAAACATAAACTAGTCTAATTATCCTTTAAACTAACTATTAAAGTATTAAACCAGGCTTGAATCGGTCACTAGAAGGTCCAACTGATCATGAACCGATCATAACATTACTGACCTAAATCCTAAACTCACTGGAATCTGTCATAAGTCTACTGAATGATCTTAATTCCACTGAACCATTCATAAAACCCATTGAACCGGCCTTTAAACCCCTTGAACTGGCCATAAAAATCCATTGAACCTGCCATGAAACATAGTGAACTAGCAATAAACCCCCTTAAATCGATTTATACTCATTGAACTGGTCAGAAAAAACACACTGAACTGGCCATACAATGTTGAATCAGCCACTTAAAACCCTAATTATTTAATTTCCTCATTGAACTGGCTAGTTTTTCCTTGAACTAGCCATGAACAAGCTAGGAAATTTTATTACAAACATTACCCTACCTTGAACAGTCTAAAAACCCATGAACCAGCCGTTTTCTCTTTTTATATAATTTTTTATTATTTTATTCATTTCTCATTTATTTATTGATTTAATTAATTATTTATTAATCTGGATCCTTGATCCAAATCAAGCCTAACCCGAAACCCAATATCTAGATGGGCTTAAATCTGGTACGGGCCTAGCCCATTGGCCATGACCAAAGTTTCATTCATTTTTTTTTTTTTAGCCCAGACAATTGGCTGGCCCACAGCCCAAATTTCAACCCGGTCAAGGAAGCCAGACTCGGATCCCATTCAAGTCTGTCTTCCTGACCCGTATCTTTTGTAAAATACCTAACAACTGTTGAAACAATCAAATGTAGGAATTGGAATTTTACCTCAAAATTTCTAGAAAATTGAATCTCCCTTATTGATCGCAATGAACCGAAGAGGCCGCAAGTGCTTTTAATTGACTTTTAACTGGCTTATTTTTAAGAATTTAAGCCCGAAAAGCTAGCAATGGCTGATGAACGAATAGCTCAAGATTTGTAAAATCGATTAGCCTAGAGACAAATTTTGGAAAAATTGATAGAGGGCTATTGTTCCTCCCTCTCACTCTCGCACTAGGTTATAAAAAGATTTCATCCAAGAGCAATTTGTATTAAATCTGATTTTAGTGATCTTAATTGCGGAAACTGGATGTCTCAACTGTTTTTGGATTCAAATTTCCTGATTTTGCAACTTAGTTCTCAAGCTTCAAGCCTCTTGTGTTCTGATCCTTAACAACTTCCATGTATAATGTTCGGACCCCTAAAAGTTCCATATTATTCAAATTAACCCCTTAATTTTCTAATTAAATCCCCAAACTCTTAATTCTTTCAATTACCTCCTTAAGATTAAATTTAATTTTAATTTCCCCAAAATTTGGGGTTTTACACCCATGCCCCTTTGTGGCTATTTTTCTTTTGTGGAGCTTCGTTTGATTTGAAATTTCTCCTTCCACTGCCTTGCCTGAGGTTATCAGGTCTTGGATCTTCAAACCCCACAGAATTTCTTTTAGGCTCACCCCTCTTGGCCTCCTCAGCAGGCTTGTAGGCATTGAATGTCAGGGCTGGGGGAGCTTTTTGTCACCAGAGCTTGAGAGTGGATTCCTAAGAGCGACAGTTAGGGGAGGTAGCAAAGTAGTGGGAAAGGGAAGGATTTTTCAGGTCGTGAGGGAGAGGGGGGGGGGGTTATTGAGGATGGAAGTCAAAAAATTAAAGTATTTATAAACAATAATTATAAATATATTTTAATGATAATTTAAAAAAAAAGGTTAAACTCCATTTTTCACCCAAATTGTCGTAATGTATTTTGTAAAAAATGGCGATTTATATAACTATTATCATAACCTATCATATTTTACTAAAATTATGATCATCGTATTTAAATCATTGTAAATTATTTATTTTTTTGTAGTGTCTATATTTTAGGTATGAAATTCTCTTTGTACTTCTATAATTTATTTATCTTTTTTATATCATGTTTCATTCATAAAATTATTTTTAAAAATTAAATTCATTAATTCATTTTTTTGTCTAATGTAAAATGAAAATTTATATTAAAATCTCTAATAATTGCAACTCTAATATTGTAATTACTAATTAAAAATTTGTAAAAAAAACAAATCTATTATTTATAATTTTTTATTTGAATTTTTTAATTTTGTATGGAGGTTTACAAAAATTAGTATATATGAATTATATAAGAGATGAGATAACTACTAAATAAAATATTATAACTAATAAATGTAACAATTAAATTTGTAATTGAAAGGTTAAAATTATGAATTTATTACAAATAAAATGAGGGCAAATGTGTCATTTTTAAAAATTTTATATTTAAGATATTATTATATATTAGTATAGATTTAATTGTTATTGTCTGGATTTACCATGTTGATTCATTTTTTTTATTATTAACAATAATTTGGGTTTGTAAATATATCCAGCTTCAAATGGAGAAAAGACATTTCTCCCTCTCTCTCTCTCTCAAAAAAAAAAAAAAAAAAGGAAAGAAAGAAAGACAATTACGAGGAGTTGGAATCGTGAGAAGATGGATACATATGTATGGCTTTTTATTGAATTTATGAAGAAAATATTAAATTTATTAAGTCCACATGCAGTGTTTAAAATTGGGAGAAACCAACTGAAAATAACGCCTTTGAAACAAAATTGTATATTTTTTTTAGCTTAACGTTGGTCAATTGAGAAAATGTAAATTAATCCCAAACTTGAAATGAATCCATTAGGTCCTCTGCTTCTTAACGTGGTCATACAAGCTTTTTTCTTGTCAATCTTTCTTGAGAAAATTAGACTATTGTTTATTTGAACAAGCATGAAAGGAAATAGAATCTATATATTTGAATTAGAAATAAATTAGTATTTTTTTCTTTAAACATTTTACAGTCATTGTGAACTAGAGAGGGATGTGAAGATGAAGTGAAACATGAAATTCTATAATGAGATGAGATGAACTATTTTGAGCTATGGTAATTGTGACAATGAGTTGGAGCCAAGGTCTTATTTATATCCATAAAGAATAACTTTTTCATAACTAGTGATCATATTACTCAAACATAGTAATTACTGAATAATTAGATCAATTTAAAATTAACTACATAGTTGTAAGCATAAATTACCCTAGTTTGATACTCTAATAACAGCATAGAAAAAAAGGTTGGGGGGGAGGGAGAACAAAAAAAATATCTACGTGAAGGATTTCATTTTCATTTCTGCAAGAAGGATGTCCTTAATTTCCAGGTCATCTGGAGGATTTTCCAACACCACTAATTCATCATCATATACCTTTGCCCAATTCAGCTATGAGCTTGGCTAATTTGTTCCTTGTTGGACATATGTAAGATAAAGTGCAATTGCACCTAGAACGAAGAAGCAAAATCTCTTTCAGTACCATGCTTCTTGAAGCTGTAGATACATAATAATAAAGATCATCTTGTTCCGTTGAGTGCAAACATCAGAAGTTGTAATATTGTATAGTTTTTTCCACTGCTTCCCACTTAGCACTTTGAATGAGAATATTTGACCAACCTTTCTCCAATATGATTGTAAGCCCTTTATAGATAACCCATTCCTACTAGTATGTTTTCAATTTCAAATATGTGCACGGTTCACCGAAATCTTGGACCATTCTTTGTTCATCTCCTATACGTCCGTAATATCCAAGTATCCATTTTCCCTCACCATCTCTGAAAACTCCTCCATACACAACATCTCTGAAGCTTCTCAAAAAATTATTATCAAGGTCTTTAGCAATCACATCCGTATTTAACGTAAATTTATCTACAACAATAACAATAAAAAAAAGTACTACCCAATCAGTAATAATAATAAATATGTTAACCATTCTTCTCTCTCTTTAGAAGACCCCTAACTATCAATCTCTCTAATCAAAGTACTCCAAAGTGTTAATTTGAACCAATGTTATTCCAAGTTAAAATTGAATAAAACAAAGGTGCAAATCCCCTTACATTCCACTCGTGGCATTAGCCAAATAAAATGTAAAAGGAACTGGGAAAAATGAAACCTCGTATGGTAATCCAATTCCCTTTTTTCCCCAGCCCACCATAAGCCCCTTACCCTACATAATCTATATTTATAATATATATACTTTACCTAATCAAAATGTGCAGGCATGAAAAAATATAAGAATAAATCTAAAACTAAAATTAAAAATTTTTATATTCCTTCTAAATATGAATGGCAAAAATAATAACCAGACACGGAAAGAGATATTTATTTTAACAATTAAGATGATAGAATAACTCATTTAAGATAAAAAAGATCAATGAATAATAAAATTTTACAGAACAATATTAAATAAATATGTAAATAAGTTACCATAAATTTGAATATGCTTTTCGTATTTGAATGAAAAAAAGATATATGAAATGAAAGTGAGAAACCTGTTTCTTATGCTTTATATATATGTCCCTCTTCGTGGGCAATCAAAGGAGAAATTAGCATAATCAATTACTGAATTCGATAAATCTTAGCAAAATGTTCACTTGAAAATTTTTATTTTATTTGTATAATATATATTTGTTGGAATATACAAGGCATGAAAAGTGGAAATGAAGGGAAAAGAATAATTCTTACAGTTGTCAAGTCTATAGCTGCGTATGCTGGCATATAGCTCTCCAGTCACGCGGACTTCGGGTGAGAGTTGCCTTTCTTTGGACTCTTCATAGGTAAACTGGACTCCAAGCTCTTTCACTTTAAAACATTCATTATTTTGTCAAAACTTTGCCTAATTAAAATGTGCAGGTATGGATAATACAAATATAAATCTAAAACTAAAATTAAAAAGTTTATGTTTCATCTAAATATGAATGGACAAAAATAATAACGATATAGGAAAGAGATATTTATTATAACAATTAGAATGTTAAAATAACTCATTTAAAAAAAATATCAATGAAAAATAGAATTTTATAGAACAATGCCAAATAAATAAATATATAAGTTACTGTGAAAATTTGAATATATTTTTCATGTTTGAAATAATTGAAGGAAAGACATACAAAAATGAAAGTAAGAAACCTGTTCTTATGCTTTGAATGTATGTCTATTTGTAGGCAATCAAAAGGAGAAAATTAACATATCCAATTACTCAATTCGATAAATCTTAGAAAAAAGTTCACTTGGGAATTTTCATTTTATTTGTATAATACATATTTGTTAAAATATCCGAGGCATCAAAGTGAAAGTCAAGAGACAAGAAAATCCTCACCATTTTTGAGGCCCACTAATGTGTACGCTGACACAAGGCTCTTCACTGAAGCAGATTTTACGAAGGATTTGACTTTCCTCGTACCCTTTGTAGATAAACTGAGCTCCCATCTCTTTCACTTAAAATATTCATTATTTGCCAAAACTTCAATGCGGATTTTGTTTATGCTTTCCAACTCACAACATAAAATTTCCCAATAACTCAACTCCATTATATCTTGAGTGGTTTCCTTATCTCCGACAACCCACTTGTACATATTGTTCCAAAACCATTTCGTGCTCTTATTATCTATGCTTGTCCCTTGACCATCGTCATAATGAGTATCTTTATAATGGTGTAGTAAAGTATATATAGAAGCACACCTTCAAACCAATGACTGTGATGTTATTAGGATAAAAAGGCACTATTAATTCTATTGATGGTTCTCTGCTCCTAAAATTACACGATCTTGGAACCTCACTTTCCAAGAGATAATCCGTAAGTTTCGTGTACGGAATGTCGAAATCATCAAATGGGGTCCTAAGCAAGTACCGAACCTGAGAAAGAAAGATTAAGTCAACATCAATTATTATTTATTTTGAGAAAAAATATCTTTTGTTTATAGTGCTACTGTAAAGCTAGCATGTGCCAAAGTTAGCATCAGTTATTGGAATTTTTAATAATAATACTATTTTGAAAAAAATAAAAAATATCTTAAAAATATAAAATTGAAAATGTCATAAAATTTAAAAGCTCAAAATTAAGTATAAGAAACAATTTAATAATAAAAAGCGTTTATTCAAAATGAAAATAAATAATGTGGGAGTCCAATCAATTGTACATCAAGTCACCAATTTTCTTTATTTTTAATTATCTCAATAACAAATTTAGTCTTCACAGACCTTTTTGCATCTTATAAAAAATATTAGACAATTATGATTTACAATAAGAATTAGAGCACATTAAATATTTTAATTATAATTTATAATTTAAAATTATAAAATCAATGTTTGAAAGGACAAGTCCATGTAATTAATGTTTAGATTAGAAAATTGAATATTAACCAAAGTATTAAAAAGTTAGGTTTTTAAAGTCTAGTTTTGTTAATTTTTTAAAGGTCGTTAGTGCTTGTTTTCTAATTCTTTAATTATCTTTTGATATTTAAATAGAGCATACTTTAACAAAGAGAAATTCTAAAATACCTATATCTTTATTTTTTTACTAGATAATTAAACTAAAAAAATTACCTATTTTGAAAACAAACCAAAGTTCACAAAAATTGAAATTTCTTTTTTCTATAAAATAGTCATAAATTAAAAAACAATTTTAAACCGAAAACCCAACAACCATCTTAGTTATTGACAATGTTAAATCCAAAAGCAAGAGAACATTTACTTTAATACCAAGCCAAAACTAATTCTACAAAACAAAACTTGTTGCTCCAAACATTAATAGAGCATTTGAACAAGTACTAAATGTATAACCCATCCACGATGCATTCTTAAAATGAAAATACTAAATAAAAATAAAATCTATGACGTGAATGTTGAATGCATGTAAGTTTCAGCTGGATCAAGAGGGAGGAAGAGAATTGAGTGCACCTCGAGAGGAATATTTAATGCATCTGTTGCTGAAAAGGATTGATGTAGCCTTACGGGTGGAGTTCTCCCAAAATCAAAATCCCCCTGATTAGTCGTGAGTAACAAACATCATAAAACAAAATTTCGTAAATGAGTATAGGGTAGAATCAAACTAAAGGGAACACCAAGACAAGGAAAAACTAAAGCAAGTTTCAAATGAGCATATATCAACATATATATAATTCTGATTTTATGTTTTAGAATAAATTACATTTAGGTGTTCATATCTGAGATAACTATAATATTAGTCAAAATAGAAAGATAAATGCTTATTCATAGGTTTTGCAAGGTTTAAGCATTCATCTACTAGTTTTCCTCAATATGCACTTCGCTTGTGTTTCAAATTTCATGCAAATCTGATATATAAAATAATATTTTTAATGTATAGAAACTAATTGTCAATTATAATAAGTAAATTTATAGCCTAAGGGTCTAATTAATAGCTTAATCTTCCTAAAACTAGGCTACCCTTGTGAACCCATATAAAGATTACATGATTTCTCAAAGTAAAAGCCAAGGGTTGTGATATTTTTCAATCAACTCCCTTGACTCTTTAAATTTACAAGTTTGCCCCTAATTTTTAAAAACGATGTGAGGACATGTGGCACACGATGATCAAGTGCTCTTGTAACAGGATTACTATAATAGCCCTACTTTTACTAAGTTAATCAAATGTTTTTAATTTATTTTGTATGGAGGGACTGATTGCACAGATTAGGGGTTTTGGGGTTAAAATTGTAAAATTTAAAGGGTGTCATTGAATGAATAGGAGAGCTAGAGGTCTAAATAAGAAATTGGAAAGATTGGGGCTAAATTGTAAACTGTTGGGGGCTCAATTAAAAGAAAACGATGAGGGAGGACCTAATGGTGAAGGCGCACAAGACTAAGGACAAAATCAAAATAACAGAAGGGGCGAAGAGGAAGAAATTAGAAATCAGGGGGACTGAATTGGAAGAGGGACCAAAACTTTCAATCAATTACTGACCGCAAGCTATGGAAGCAAAAATTCGGTCCAATTAAATTGAATCAGCCGCCCAAATTGTGTATATATATGATTGTATGTATGCTCGACTAAAATCTAAAATCAATTTCGATTTTGCTCTATTTTCTATTCCAATTTTAGAGTTTAAGTTATTCAAAAGTCTGGTTCGGGGGCCATAAGAAATCTTGGCTTTTGATATGTGTTTTCATCAAATTGTTTCCAAAAAGCAGTTTCATCTTGTTTGATTTGATGTCCTTGACCTTGGATCGAGCTTGGGAATCAAGGTGAGCATCATTTTTGGTTAAATTTTGTTTCAAAATTGCCGGGTAAAATTTGCAAAATACTGGGTGAGAGACTTGAGTTTCTAGGTCGAAAGGATGGACCTAGATTGAATCAGGGTCTATCTTGGTCCAACTGGGCTAGTTTGCCCAGTTGGGTTGGGGTTTGACTAGCTTAGGGCTAATTTGGACCTGGGGGGTGATCAGGACCGTTTATAGTTCTATGAAATGACTCTATTAGTTTAGGCTGCCTTAATTGTTTGATAGGCCAGTTTAATGTGATTTTGGTGTCTATGCACTTAAACCAGTTCGCTTTAGTCTGGTTTTGGAGGTATTTAGTCCAGTTCAGTCTAGTTTTGGAGGGATTTGGTCTGGTTCAATCTTGTTTTGGAGGATCTTGTTTGGTTTAGGGAGTTTGAGGCTAGTTTAATGTAGTTTCAAAGAGTTTGAGGCAAGTTTAGCTCGGATCAATCCAATTCGAGAGAGTTTGAGGCCAGTTTAGTCGGGTTTATGGGAGTGTGAGCTCAGTTCATTGGGGCTTAGGGCAGTTTAGGCTAATTTAAGGTTTTTTGGTTTGGCTTGTTTGGATTTAAGGGTTTTTACATTAACTGAGTTTAAGTGTTTAGTTTGTTTAGGTTTAGGTGTTAAAGGAATATGCCTCGGGGCACTTACTAAGATTCCGATGTGGAGTTAGGGATTAGTTTGAGGAATCAAGGCTTGAAATGGTTTAAGTTTAAGTTCTGATTTTAATATTATATCCTTGTGATTTTAGATACACCTAAGGAGGCATGCTACGACTATTGAGATTTTATTTGAAGTTTTAGGTTTTTGGCCTTTCCTTATACTATGAGTGATAATACTTATTTTATGCATGTGTTTTTGGCTCTAGTCATTTTGTATAGTTTTAAAAATTAAGCTCTAGGATAGGTATTGGATTTTGATGAAATTTATAGTAAGCTATTTGAAACACTTGATTTCGATTTAAAATTATGCTTTATATATATATATATATTCTAAAAATCATGTGTTGGGAGTTACTCTAGCTTTAGTTTCGGACGAACATGATTGTGTTCGAGAATTATGTGCTATGTGTATGTTCTAGTTCTGGCTTAGTATGGATCTTGTCATGATATATGATATGTGATACCTCCGACATGATACACTCTTTCATGAGTAAGATTTCTGGTATTCTAATACTCCCGTATATTTTCGGATCTGTGAGGCATATATGTGTGGCTTTCATGATAATTATGTTTACTCACTGTTTCTTATATGTATATGGTTTGGCCTGTTGTACAATGCATGTCCTAGCATGACTAAAGTTTGTGTTATCGTTTATTGAGTTTTGCACTCACCAATTCCCAACATTTTTTAGATTGTAGCGTCGGCTCATCTTTCTGACTGCTTCCTCGAGTGAAAACATGGAATTTTGTCAAGCTGCTTTTGATTTACAGTTTTTGTTGTCTATACTGTTATATTCTAGTTGCTAAATTTTCTTTTAGATCAGGTTATTTTTAGCTATATACATGGTATTATGTAATTTGGTCTAACAGGGTTTACATATTTAGTTTGTTTAAGGTTTATTAAGGTTGGTGATCTAGCCTCAATGCCGATCATGCCCTTAGTTTTGGGGCGTGACAAAGTTGCTATTAGAGTAATAGGTCAATTTGAGAGTAAATAGAGAAAAGTTCTTTTGCAATGTCTTTATTATGATGGCAAGGGCCTCACTTTCATAATAAAGAGACTGTGGAAGGCCTATTAGGATATTGTTTGAACTTCTGATTCCAATTTGTAATGCTTGCCTATTTTGGAATCATTATAACGTTTGACCTTTTGTTTTATAGATGGACTCTCCATGTGACACGTATTCCTTGAGACATAGTGGACCTCAAGGCATCAAGAAATCTCTCGAGAGGATCAACTCTCCCATCTCCTATAGGGAGAGGCCGTCTGAGAAGGTGCAGGAGGACCATGCGATAACCTAAAGAGTCGACTACTCGTAAGGCGTTGCACCCTCCTCTATAGCTCCCGATGTGTTGACAGGCATTCTTATTGGTATTAAGGGCTTTAGCAGATTATGATTGAGTTTATTGAGAGCGTATCTAGTTCGAATAGGCAGCTGACTCTTGTCAGTGTATAGATGAGTATTACTATCGTTCTAGTTGTGATAGCGCTTGAACAACCCCGATTTGATTTTGATGGATATTTCTAGGATTTTCTGAGGTGGACCCTCCTACATTCTTTAATTTAGATACAAAAAAGGATTTCATGAGTTTCTAGAAAACTTGGTTAATATCTTCTAAGTTTTGATATGTTCCGATGCACGCGAGTAGAGTTAGTGACATTTAGACTCCAGGGCATGGCCTGAGCCTGGTATAATCAGTTGTTGACACTTCGGCCAACTGATGCAGCGGCCATTACTTGGGAGGAGTTTACCATGGCATTTATGAAGAGATTTCTACCTAACAGTACATAGATAGAGCTAGCAAGCGAGTTTAAGAAGTTAACATAGAAGCCTAGCATGACAGTATTAGAGTATGAGGAGTAGTTCACTTGCTTTTCTCCTATGATCCATACCTCATCACTGATGATATTACTCAAGCCACCAGATTCATTAAAAGGTTGTTGCATTCTTTGTACTAGTGTCCCACATCGGATAGGAAAAGGGATGGTCCTAAGCTTATAAGCATGGGCATTGTACACCCTAACAGGTTAACTTTTTGAGGAGAGAGTAATGGCCCGTGACAAGTGGCATCAGAGCTGACCCAGACCCGACTCCGATGTCCTGCCAAGCACTCGAGGTAGGGTAGGCAGGGGGCCCTATGATGACAAGGACGTTATAGGATTGGGTAAGGGAGAATGTCCCACATGGGATAGGAAAAGGGAGGGTTATGGGCTTATAAGCATAGGCGCTACACATTCTAATAGATTAACCTTTTGAAGAGAGGCTAATGGCCCATGACACTAGTCTCTAGTTCCTCAAATGGGGACATTGACTTGTGCTCCAGTAGTAGAGGCTGTATGTGCTTTAAAGTCTTCAAGGGTACTCGAACATATATATGGAGATACAGGGAAGAATGCAAAGATAGAGGGATATTTTAGTAGTAGCACTAGTTCTTAGAGAAGGTCATAATCCTGTGGTCATTGATGATCCTCTTAGTATAAGGGTTCTTCTAGTAGACAGTCATCGGTTAATGACACTTATCTAGCGATCGTACCCCGTCCACACCTAACTACCCTAGTTGTAGTACGACACATTCTAGATAGTGTCGTTGAGCGATAAGGCTTATTTTAGATGTGGCTAGCAGGACCATTTCATTAGAGACTATTTGCTTTCATAGGAAACTACCTAGGTGATTGCTTAAGTTACATGAGCTTGCTATTTGTGTGGCCAGTAAGGCCATTTGGTCAAGGACTGTCTGATTTCACCAAAAACTATATGGGCTGGAGGTTTCGCCCCACAAACTTAGGAGCAGATTAGGGGAGAGCCCTTTGGCTCTCGTGGTCGAGGGGTAGGAGGCAGAGGTTGTGGCAAGGGCCAGGCATGGGTTTATGTTTTAACCCAATAAGACATTTAGGCGTCTAATGCTATAGTTATAGGTACAGTTTCTATATGCTTGCACGAGGCTTATGTTTTGTTTGATCCGGGCTTTCCTTATTCTTATGTGTTTGTGAGGTTTTCTACCTGATTTGAAAAATAGCCAGAATCACTAGAGTATCCCTTTTTAGTGGCAACTAATATTGGAGAGTCTGTTTGGGTAGTTTTGTGTACAGATTTTGCCCAGTTGACATAGCCGGTAGAGAGTCTACAGCTAATTTAATCCTCTTATCTATGCTAGAGGTTGACATAATTTTGGAGATGAATTGGTTAGCCTTGTGTTACACTATAATAACTACCATCTTAAGGCAGTGAGTTTTGATGTGCCAGGTGAGGCATTGTTTGCATATTAGAGTGACTATTCTATGACTCTAGCTCCTATCATCTCATTCCTGAAAGTTTAACAGTTACTCAGTTAGGGATGTCAAGGATTCTAGCAATGGTTAAGGACAAGCAAATCGAGGAACTGCGATTAGAGTGGGTACTAGTTGTTAATGAGTTTTTGGATATGTTCCTTAAGGATCTACCAGGCATGCCTCCTAATAGGGAGATAAAGTTTTGCTTTTATTTGCTACCTGGCACCTAGCCTATATCTATTTTTTCCTTGCTATATGGCACTAATAGAACTTAAGGAATTAAGGAGCAACTTCAGGACTTGCTGGATAAAGGTTTTATTAGACCCAGTACTTCATCCTAAGGCGCTCAAATACTATTTGTTAAGAAGAAGGGTGAGTCTTTAAGGCTATACAATGACTATCGACAACTTAATAAAGTGATGGTATGTGATAAATATCTGTTGCCAAGAATTAATGATTTGTTTGATTAGTTGTTCGGAGTCGCTTGTTTTTCTAACATAGAACTTCGATTTGGATACCATAGTTAAAGATTAGACAAGGAAAATATTCTTAAGACGGCTTTCAGGACTTGATATGGACATTACAAGTTTTTGGTGATGTCTTTCAAGTAGATGAATGCCCTTGCTACCTTTATAGACCTAATGAATTGGGTGTTTTGAGATTTTTTGGATCGATTTGTTATAGTGTTCATCGATGAGATCTTGGTATACTTTAAGAGTAAATATGAGCATGGGATGCACTTATGGGAAGTTTTACATACCCTAAGAGATCACTAGTTGTATACTAAATTTTCGAAGTATGAATTTTGGCATGACAATGTAGCTTTTCTCTTGCATGTGGTGTCTAAGGACGGGATTACGGACTCTCCCAAGATTGTAGCCATATAGTAATGGTCAAGGCCTTCTTCCGTTGTAGAGATTCAGAGTTTTCTAAGTTTGACAGGCTATTATTGTTGTTTCATATGAGATTTTTCTAAGATAGCCGCTCCTCTAACTAGACTAACTTAGATGAATCTTAAGTTTCAGTGGTCTAACTCATATAAGGAGAATTTTCAAAAACCTAAGGATTGTTTAACCTCTGCTCTAGTGCTAGCTTTGCCCTCTGGATCCGGTGGATTCTCGGCTTATTGTGATGCCTCTTGAGTAGACTTGGGGTGTTTCCTAATGCAACATAGGCGAGTTATAGCCTATGCGTCTAGACAGTTGAATAAACACGAGCAGAACTGTCCTACCTATGATCTATAGCTTGCGACAGTTATTTTTGCTCTAAAGATATGAGGCGTTATTCATATGGTGAATTGTGTGAGGTTTACACGAATCACAAAAGTCTGAATTTATTTTTAAGCTAAAGGATTTAAACCTATGACAACAAAGATGGATAAAGTTTCTTAATGACCATGGCTATACCATTTTGTATCATCCAGGGAAAGCAAATATGGTTGCTAATGTGCTGAGCAGGAAATCTATGGAGAGTTTAGCTCATATTGCTCTTGTGAGACGATATCTAATAGCAACCCTACATAGCTTAGGAGGCAAAGGTATACAGTTAGAGGTAAAAGACACTAGGTAGTTGTGTAGCCTAATTGCATTTGCAGCCTTTGTACACATAGAGGATTAAAGAAGATTAAGAGAAAGATACTAGACTATGTGAGCTTAAGGAAGAGGTTCAAGCTGGTAAATGCATGGAGTTTCAAATTAATTCTAAAAGAATGTTATGGTGTGGAGACCAACTGTGTGTGCTTGATGTTGGAGATTTAAAAAAGACAATATTAACGGAGGCACACAGTTTTAGATACACTGTTCATCTTGACTCCACCAAGATGTACCATAACTTAAAGCAAATCTATGGTGGGAAGGAATGAAAGGGATATGGCCAATTTTGTATCTCGTTGTCTAACTTGCCAGTAGGTAAAAGTAGAGCACTAGAAGCTTGTAGGATTAATCAGTGAATTGAGATACCGGAGTGGAAGTAGAAAGGCATTGCTATAGATTTTGTGATTGGATTTTCTTGCACTTCTAAGGGCTACGATTCTATCTACGTCATCGTGGATTGACTTACTAAGTTCGCGCATTTCCTCCTAGTGAAAACAAGCTATGGTGTATTTCAGTATACTCAACTGTACTTGGATGAAATCATCAGGTTCCATGGAGTTCCACGGTCTATTATCTTAGATCGAAAATCTTAGTTTACGTCTCGGTTTTAGAGGGCCTTTTAGGATGCTCTAGGGACTCAACTAGTTCTGAGTACTGCTTTTCATGCACAAACTAATGGACAGTTAGATAAGACTATCTTAATTTTGGAGGATATGTTGCGAGCCTGTATTTTGAATTTTGGAGGTAGTTGGAGTCAATACTTGTCATTGGTGGAATTTTCTTAAAATAATAGTTATCAGTCTAGTATCTAAATGGCTCCATTTGAGGCTTTATACGACAAATGGTGCAGATCTCTGATTGACTAGTTTGAAACTGGGGAAACAAAACTTGCAAGTTCAAAGTTGATGCAAGATGTGGTGGATAAGATTCGAACTATTAGAGACAGACTTCTAGCTGCACAAAGCAAGCAAAAGGTGTATGTGAACCATTGGCATCATAAACTAGAGTTTAATGTCAGAGATCACGTGTTTTTGAATATGTTTCCAACGAAAGGTATTATTAGGTTTGGAAATAAGGGTAAAATCAGTCCTCCATACATCGGAGCGCATGGGATCAATAGCTTATCATTTAGCACTTCCTCCAAAATTGTCTATAGTACACCTGGTATTTCATGTTTCCATGTTGAGAAAGTACTTGTCTAACCCATCACATATAATCGCATCGTAGGATGTTCAATTGGAGCAGAATTTGTCATATAAAGAGGAACTGATGGCTATTTTGGATAGACAAATGAAGAAGCTTCGATCCAAAATGTGGTGTCTATAAAAGTGCTGTGGAGGAATCAGAATTCAGAGGATGCTACATGGGAGTCTAAGGAGACTATGCGGAAAAGATATCCCCACCTGTTCGGTACATGATGTAATTGCTTGTATCAAAATTCGGGACTGAATTTTTGAAAGAGGGAATAATGTAATAGCCCTATTTTTGCTAAGTTAATCAAATATTTTAATTTATTTTGTATGGATGGCCTGATTGCACAAATTAGGGGTCTTGAGGTAAAAATTGTAAATTTTGAAGGGTGTTATTTATTGAATTAGGAAAGCTGGGGGTTTAAGTAAGAAATTGGAAAGATTGGGGCCAAATTGTAAACTGTCGGGGGCCCAATTGAAAGAAAACAAAGAATGAGGACTTGACAGTGAAGGCATGCAAGACTAGGGATTGAATTGTTGGACATAATAGAAGGGTAGAGTGGAAAAAAATTAGAAATTAGGGGACTAAATTGAAATAGGGGCAAAACTTTTAGTTGGTTGCCAATCGAAAGCTGTGGAAGTAAAAATTCAGTCCAATTAGATTGAATCAACCGCCCAAATTGTGTATATGCCCGACTGAAATCTACAATCCATTTCAGGTTTTGCTTTGTTTTCTATTCGAATTTTAGAGTTTAAGTTGTTCAAAAGTTTGGTTCGAAGGCCATAGGAAATCTTATCTTTTGATGTGCTTTCATCAAATTATTTCTACAAAACAGTTTCATCTTGTTCGATTTTGATGTCCTTAGCCTTGGATTGAGCTTGGGAATTAAGATAAGCATCAATTTTGGTTAAATTTCGTTTCAGAATTGCTGGGTAAAATTTGTAGTATACTAGGTCAAAGACCTAGGTTTCTGGGTGGAAGGGACGGACCTAGATGGACTCTGGGTCTTTCTTAGCCCTACTGGGCTAGTTCGGCCCAGCTCGGTTAGGGGTTGACTGGTTTAGGGTTGATCCAATTTGGTTGGGGTGTTCAGGACTAATTCCCAGTTCAATGAACTGACTTTATCAGTTTAGGGCAGCCTTAAGTGTTTGATAGACTGGTTGAATTTGATATTAGTGTCTCTAGTTAGAGTGGGCTGATTTAGTCTGATTTTAGAGAAATTTGGTCTGATTCAATCTATTTTTAAGGATCCTAGTCTAGTTTAGTCTGGTTCAGTCCAGTTTAGGAGAGTTTGAGGCTGGTTCAGTCTGATTTAGAGGAGTTTGAGGTCAGTTTAGCCCAGTTCAAAGGAGTTTGAGGCCTGTTCAATCTAGTTTAAGAGAGTTCGAGGCCGGTTTAGTGGCATTTAAGGCTAGTTCATGCTGGTTCAATAGTGCTTAGGGCCCATTTAAGCTAGTTTAGCTTAGTTTTAGGGTTTTTGGGTTTGGCTCGCTTGGATTTAAGGGTTTTTCGGTGAAGTTAATTAGTTTATGTCTTTGGTTTGTTTGAGTTCAAGTGTTAAGGAATAGGCCTTGGGTTCCGTACTAAGATTCCGAAATGGAGTTAGGGACTAATTTAAGGAACCAAGTCCTAAAATGGTTTAAATTTAAGTTTTGATTTTGATATTATATCATTGTGATTTCATATACACCTAAGGAGGTATGCTACAGCCATTGAGATTTTATTCGGAGTTTTGATTTTTAGCCTTACTTTATATTGTGAGTGATAATATTTATTCTATACATATGTTTTTGACTCTAGTAATTTTGTATCTATTATGATATGAGTTTTAGTTTTGAAAATTAAACTCTGTGACAAGTATTCAGTTTTGATGAAATTTATAGTGAGCTATTTGAAACACTTGATTTCCATTCAAAATTATGCCTCTATTTTATATATATATATATATATATATTCTAAAAATCATGTGTTGGGTGTTACTTCGGTTTTAGTTTCAAATGAACTTGATTGTGTTTGAGCATTATGTGTTATGTCTATCTTTTGGTTCTAGCTCTAGTTCTAATTTCAATGAGATCTCGATATGATATGTGATATGTGATACCTCTTATATAATTCCAAAATGAAAATGATAACAACAAAATCCCTAATCATATGAAATTATTGGAGTGCATAGATAAGGATAGGGTTGTCAATGGGTTGGATTTTAATCAGAATCCAATTCAAATTCGATCCGAATTTTAGACTGTTTAACTGATTAAAATGTCTGATAGATTAAATCCGATTATAAATATCTGTAATCCGAAATAAGTGGATCGGATATGGAATTAAGCAATCCGATCTGATAAAAATCCGAATCTGAATATTTTAATAATAATTTTTATTTAATTAATAATTATATATATTAATAAATACTTTATGTATAATGTAATATATATAACATTATAATTAATAATGCACTAATTTGTATTTGTGAGACATTTTATTTAATAGAATAATGTATATTTTTTCTAAACTAATTTATAATATTATTCTACTTTCCCTAATTTTAGTTTTTCAAATAGGTATTATATTTAATAATTAATTACTTTTGAAATTTCATGAAACACTTGAATAAATTGATTATAAAATTTTCTAAATTCTAACTATAATACAAATAAAATTTAATAATTTTATAAAGTATTGGAATCCTCTCATCACTTTTGTAATATATTATATAACAAAATTTTTTCTAAATTATTCATATATAATAATTTATTTTTGAATGTTATTTATATTTTAATAAAAGTAAAATAATTAAACATAAATCTTACATAAATTTTTATCATTCATAAATAATAATTTATTTATCTTTTACTTATTGATTATTTGATTTTACTTATTATTAACAATTATTTGGATCGGATTTTTTATTCGGATTTTGGATTTTTATCGGATTCGGATTCGTTAATAACAAATAGAAATTCTATAGGATTTCGGGTCGGATTCAGATATATGCATTGATAATCAGATTCAGATTCGGATCATCCTGATTTGATCTGAATTCGACCTGTTTATATACCTAGATAAGGATAACAAATCCTTACCTATAAATTTACGAGATTATGAACTGTAATATATATTGTGACTTAAGGACCTCACTATGTTTAAACATAATTAAAATATAGAAAACCCACCGAATTGTGACATTTTTAGATATCTAAAAAAGTCTATTCTAATTTTTAGAAACATAATTAAAATATAGAAAACCCACCGAGCACTATAATTATTGTATTCTTGTTACAATTACCTCTCCCAGATCACCCTTGTCAATCAATTATATGAACAACACAATAGATAGATTATCAATCAATTGCATGAATAAATAAACATATAAACATAGTTAATGTAAAAAATAAAATATCAGTAAAAAATAATAAAATTTACTTTTTTATTCCTAGATATTATAGTAGGATATATATTAATTAATATGAATAATAAAATCATGTCTCGAAGAAAAATAAATCAATGAAGAATAGAATTTTATAGCATAATTTTTTAAAGAATGTATAAATTTGTTGTTATTATGGAAATTTTTTTAATATATTCCTTACACTAGCACATCATTGAGAGAGAAAAAGAAAAAGAAAATGACTAACCTCTCCTCTGCAAGCGGATTGGAGACTTTTTCCTTTATGTTTTTGGAACAAAATGTGAACTCCAATCTCTTTCACTTTGAATTCCATACAACCACGGTCATGAACTTCAACAAAAAGTATATCACCACCTTTCAACTCATCAGGCTTAACCTTCCAATAACTCAAATCTATCATATCTTGACTAGTTTTTGAAACTCCAGTGAACCACCTACTCCCATTGTCAAACACTTCATGACTGCTCAAATTCGTCACGCAGGTCCGAAAAGGATATTCCCCAGTAAACCCATTGTCTTCGTCATAATCACAAGGAAGAGCATATACAAAACACACATTTAGTCCTTGAATTGTAATATTATCACTATAAAAAGGTACATTCAAATATACAGATGATCCTTCTTCTTTAAAATTGTACCATTCTGGAACCTCACTTCCCGGAAAATATGTGGAAAATATATTAAACTCCTTATCCTCCATATCATAATAATCAGGAATTATATGCTTGGATCCCCCTCTATAAATTGAGTGACATTCCTATGAAAAAATAATAAATTGGAATTATTTATTATTTATTTTGGCCAACAAAAACATCATTTTTAATTTAGACAATAAATGCACATAGTGCTAAATTCAATATGGACTGTCATAATTTTTAATAACAAAATAATCTCTATGAACTTATCTAACCACCTAACAGAGGAAATAGATGAACTCAATCAATTGGAACAATCTAATTAACAAGCCCTTCAATTTGAATTTGCACTTATCCAATCACCTACCATAGGAAATAGATGAACTCAATCAATTGGAACAATCTAATTAACATGCCCTTCAATATGAATTTGCTCGGTCCTTCAATATACTTATACTAGGGATGCGCCTTTGCAACCCATGAGATAATGTTATAAAAAATAATATTTTAAAACATATAAAATTAAAGGAATAAGTAATAAAAAAATTTTCACAATTCAATATTAGGTGAAAAGAACAATATAAGTAATAAAAAAAATTATTCTCAATGAAAATGACAAATGAGGGAGTCTATGCAGTCAAAGGTTCTTTATTCTTAATTATCTTAAAATACAAATGTTGTCTGTGTAATTGAAGTTTGCATTCGTCCACCATGGTTCTTTATTCTTAATTATCTCGGCATACAAATGTAGCCAACATAAATGAATTTCACATTTAATAAAAAAATATTAGATTATTAGAGCATTCAACTTTTTATTCCAATTACATAATTTAGAATAACACATTAATCTTTAAAAGGAGTACAGTTGATCAACATTATGTGAATGCAAATTAATATATTGTAAAGAAGAATTATATTTTGTGATAGTTTAGACATACCAATGTAACTGTTTTTTTTTCCCTGGTGGCTCACCTAAAGAATAAGAAATTAATTTTATTTTTAGTTTTTAATTTTTTAGACTATTTGATTTAGTATGAGAAAAAAGCTGAAATCCCAAGAAAGAAAAACAAACCCGCCGTTGTCCCAATTTCACTCTCCCATTCCTTATTCTTCTCCCACATATTTATTTTTTTATTTTATAAAATAAACTAAAAAATGATAAATTTTATTAAACAAAAAATTTGTTAATATTATTCACAGAAGTGTCCATATATTCTATTTGATATTTGCTCCCCAAATGGTAATATATTCCTAATATTTATCATAAAAGTTATCATACACAAAATGGAACCAAATATAGAAGAACAATAGAAGTGGAGAGAGATTATATTTTATGCTTTAGTAGAATTAAAAAAAAAACTATTAATTTAAAAAATACAAACCAGGTAGACAATTTATGTTTAAATTATTTAAAGTTAAAACAATGTAATTCTCCTAAGCTAGTAGGGGGGATGGCGAGAAGCAGAAAAGAATCCAATTCCATACCTACCAAATAAATGTAATTCATAATAAATAATATAAAATATGCTGAACCAAAAAATTTAGGAGTACTATGTGTGGTGTGCACATATGACTTACTCTAGATAGAAAGAAGGAGAGAAACTAGAGTATACCTGCTTCATCATTGGCTGGCCACTTGTCCCATACTGATATATCTTTATATTTGTAATATCTGAGGATTCCCAATTTGACAAATATAAGTTATTAATTATCTCATTGTCAACATTCTCAATTGGTTCTACCTTGAAGTGATCAAATAGCTTAACTAGCCTTTCACATCCATTATAATCTACCTCAAAGCCAATGGTTGGAGGTAACAAGGATGTTACTGTTTCCAATAATAGGCATTCTTTCACATCTAAAAATTTTAAACTCTCAATTGGAAGCTTTGTAATTGAACGAAGCTCTATGCATGAGCTCAATATAAGATCCTCCAATTTGTTAAGGTGTGTGAAGCAATCTGGCAAACTACAAATGGGATTGTTGCTCAAATTTAAATATTTCAGCAAGGACATCTTAATAATATTAGATGGAAAAATGTCGTCTTGTAGATTGCAGGCAACAAGACTTAAGTGCACCAAGGATGCTGGTAAATAAGTAAATGAAATTGTGAAACTTTTATTCAGCTTTAATGACCAAGGCCAAATGGATGAATATTGTCTTTTGACCTTTCCAACTCCATCTGCTTTGAACACTTGAAGAGACTTCATATTCTCAAACCATCTTGGCCATTCTTCTAAATTTGTGCAACCAGAGATGTCAAATGTTCGTAAGTTTAGCCCACCAATACTTCTTGGAATGTTGCTCAATTTTGTACAATTTCTCAAGTTTAACAAAACAAGTTTGTCTAATAGTTTAATGGACTCATGAATGTCAACCAAACTTGTGCAATTCTCAAGTATGAGTTTCTCAAGATTTATTATTAATGAGAAGTCTGGTGTTTTGATAAGATTATAAGAATCACCAAGGTTGAGAATTTTTAAATAATCGAGATTCTGCAAGAAAAAGAGAGAGAGAGAGAGAGAGATAAAATAAAATTAAAATGGTAATTTATTGAAATCATTCATCACAAATCTTTTGTATATGTTAATCCAAAAAAATTAAATAAATAAAAAAATGATTCACATACCTTGGCTCTAGTCCAGACGCTTCTCAAGCTACTATAGGGCATTTCAAGAATAACTAATCTCTTCAAATATAAATCACTTGGTAATGATTGTAATGGACATCCATGCCAACACAACCAGCTTAACCCTTTAGGAAACTTTTTATAACTCCCATAAAGTTTCACGTAATTGATCATTAAAAATTTAAGATTATGCATCATTGCAAATGCTTCAGTCTCAAAAGCCACTTCACATGAGTTTCTTGATGTGGTGCTTGTAACCCAATTCTCTAGGCTATAGATGAATGATTTATTAAAGGCATCCTGAAACTTGCGTTTTTTACTGCCATCAAGTTTTCTATTTTCAGCTTTCTGTATGTTTAAAATAAGGCCTTCTATTTTTGCAGTGCCCTGAAGAAGATTTTAAAAAATTACATTAATTAGTAAACAATCTAATAAAATTCTTACAAGCATGCATGAAAATAATGATAAATACTTACAGATTTTTCCTCCAAGATATGTAAAGAATCTTTGTTATCCCAAATTCTACTACGACTCCCAGGATCCTTGGGTGATTCTTGGCGTACAATCTCTCTCCCCATTTGTTGAACCAATTGATGCATTTCCAACTTCTCTTGTTCTCCACAAAATTCACTCCAAATTGTTAATAGACATTTGTCAATGAGATTTTGAAATCCGACCTTTGTAAAAAATCCACACCCCTCAAAGATTCGTACTACATAGTCCTTCTCATAACCAACAAAGAAACAAGCAACATGAAGAAATAACTCCTTATCATGGTCCTCTAATAAGTCAAAACTTATTTTGAGTTTTTCATGAATTTCACAATCAGGAATTGCTACCAATTTTTTAAATTGATCTTCCCATATACTCAAACATCTTCCTGATAGAGAAGAGCCCACAACACTAATAGCTAAAGGAAGGCCTCCACAATGGTTTGTCAACTTTTCTGAGATCTCCTTGAAACGTTCATCAGGCTCATTTTGTCCAAAGGCATGCCAACTAAAGAGCTCTAAGGATTCATTGGGATTTAGAATTTGAAGCTCATATGGCACACAAGATTTATGAGTCTTAATCACCTGCTTATTCCTAGTGGTTAAGATAATTTTGCTACCTTTGTGAAGCCAATCACAATTTCCAACCATTGCTTCCATTTGCTTTTGTGTTCCCACGTCGTCAAGAACTAAAAGAACACTTCTGCACTTTAAAGCATTTTGAATTTTGACAATTCCTTCGTCAATATTATTTACTCGCTCTTCTCTTGCTTTTATGTCTGAAAGAAGTTGTGCTTGTAAAACAGTTAAATCATTTTGTTGTGCTAGATTTGCAAGAAAACTGCTCCCTTGAAACCTAGACCGATTATGATTATTATAAACAAATTTGGCAATTGTTGTTTTCCCCAATCCAGTAATCCCCCAAATGACGAGCATGCCAGCATCCCTTGATCCATCATCCAACCATGAGAGAATAGATTTGGCTCGAGACTTTATTCCTATTAAGTACATAGGCATGCTCAAAATTCTGAAATCTAATTTTTCTCGAACTTCTTCTACAATTTTTTGAATAAATTTTGCCTCATGTCTGTACAATATAACCAAGATGGTAAACAAATTAGAAGATTACAATCAATTATTACTTTTGTAATAATGTTTGAAATACTCCATGATACTTGTCATCTTTTAAGATAGAATACATGTGGTTGCTGATAGCATAATATCACAGAAATAAAAAAATTGTAAAAATGGAAAATTAAAATTATGAACAATAAAAAAAATAGATGAAATGATAAGGCATTTATCTTTGCCATTTATCTTCTTCTTCCAATTGATATAATAAAATATTTTAATAGCTTCTTCGGGAAATACAGCTTGATGAATTAATCGAATCAAAACATTGACTTGTTAAATAATGAATATTAGTAAATATGTTTGCACATATTACATAATATTAATTAATATTAATAATTTAAGTCATTAGACTTATATAGTATTAATTAAATTACAAGATAAAAGGCATAAGAATACTAAAATTAAATATAAGTAATTATTAATTGAAGCTAAAAAGGTTCTTGCTCTAGAAATCTATAATTTCCATCGAGGGCAATTAAACTTTTATATTTGCCTAATCATTTCTAGAATAGAATATGCAAATTTCTCCAAAACAAAATGAAATTTGTATATAAGCTTGTTTAGATTGAGAACCTACCCATTAGCAACATTCTGCAAAGGCATCCCTGCTAAATCCGCCACTTCTCTGAGCGCTGCCTTCCAGCCTTCTACTCTGCGCTTCCATTCGTTTTCCATTTTGCCCTCTTCGTAACTCTTAAATGCCTTTTTGAAACTTCCCATCTGCCTCCTTACATGGGATGGATCTACATCATAGAAGATAGGTAAAACATGATGACCACCAGAGGAGGTCCTCTTGTGTTCAAGGATCATCTCCAATTCATCTAAGCACCAGGTTGAATATGCATAGTCTTTGGAGAAGACAACTATTGACATTCTCGATTTTTTGATTGCTTTCTGTAATTCAGACTTGATGTTTTCTCCTCTCTCCATATTTTCATTATGTTTGAAGACGCGAAATCCATTACACAAAGCCGAGTGAAGATGATCGGCAAACTTCTTTCCAACATCTGCATATCTGAAGCTCAATAACACATCATAAATATCTCCACTTGAAGAATATGAAACGTCTTCTTCTCTGAGAATAACCATTAATTATAAATGTACCTGAAAATATCACAGAAAAAAAAAATCTAAAGAAGATGTAAAACTAACACCATCGAAGACTAGAAATAAAATAGAAGATGAAAAACTACAAGCTGAAAAGGAAAATAGTTTTGTTTCCGGTTGATTTGGGAGCCTGAGGTGAACGAATTTGGGAAGACAGTTTGGTCTTATGCTCCCCCAACCAATCGTTTCTTGCAAACTGCTGGTAAATTTCGCATGTAGACAATCATTTTAAAAAGAAAACAATCTATTCCTTTTTTTTCTGAAAATTCAGTAAAAGGTGGAGGGCAATTCGGTCAATTCAGGTGTAGATGTTTTGGCAGAAGCGTGCATTTGTCGAGTTAAGTGCAGATCGGTCATTTTCTCTGAGAAAATGTCATTCATCTTCTCCCTTAAAAAATATAAAATGAAAGACGTAGAAAAGACTTAGAAAATGTCATTCATCTTTTCGCCGACCGACCATGTGATGAACAGAGCCGGAATGGCCTTGACTGCGACAATGTGATGAAGAGAGCCACCTCCCCACCGAGTTACCCCGTACAACTTTTCAGTTCCAATGGCTGTCCCTCTTCCCCCATCCAGCTTTTGTAAATTCATATATTTGATCTCAAATTTTTCACAGCTTTTAATCCAGCGTGAAATTTTTTATTAAAATTTCAAATTTATATTTTGAGCGTATTATTTATATGGTGCCAATATGTTTATTTAAAAAATTAGTTTTGGAGATAAAAATAAAAAAAACATTCTATACATGTTTTATAAGAAATAATTAAAACAACTTATGTTTTAAAATTAAAAAAAAAATTATCAATAGAAAATATTTTATGTAATATTGAGTAAGAGTTAACTTAATTTTTCATTATTTATTATAAGAAAAATTCAAACACCAAACCTATATCTAAGACTTGAAAGTGGCGATTGGGTATTTTTGTCATTTTCACATACGAAGTTTAAGTTGATATTCACTTTGTTTTGCAAAATTTTAATACTCCAGCATATACATTGGTGTAAATATATTTATTTGGTATGATCAAAAGTCATAATATTATAAGATTCCTATCAAGAAAAGTAAAATTGAAAAAAAATAAATTTAAATAAATTAAATTTATTATTTATTTATAAAAGATTTAATTGAATTTATTTAAACTCAAATTTGATTAAAAACTCTGAAATACACAAATTAAGGGTGTGTTTTTTTTCAATTTCAAATTTAGATATATCTAAAGTTGAAACATATCTTTAAACCACAATGTTTTAAAAATAATTTCATAAAATGAAATATTGTTTTTTTAATATGTTTAAAAATAGTATTTTAAAAGGTAAAATTATGGGATTATATTCTTTTAAAAGAGATAGAATACAAGTATGACTATTTTTAAATTTTTATTTTAGACTTTTGCTTCAAAACTTGTTTTTAAAACACTTTCTTTGAGATTGAGTACAAGCAAAAGACCATACTCAATTTTTGAAGCAAATGCTCTTATTTTGCTTCTAAAGCATATTCTAAAACACAAGTAAAAAAACAAGATCTTAAATATATTGCTCAAAAAATATAAATTTTTACTTTTAAAACTCAAAAAGAACCGTCGAGGCTCAGAATTGCAATCTCATCCCCTCCCTAGCAATATCAGTCCAAAGAAACAAGGGGCACCAAAACAGGTGAAATGATAAGTTAATCACACTTATTGTTGTATAAATTTTATTTAATTTTTTAAATTTTAAATTAAAATATGTTGAAATTTATAAAATTTTCTACTAAAATTTATAATTAATGAAATTCTAAATGATTAAGTTATTTACCTGTTCTTTAATTGGTTTAATTTATTGAATTTAATTTTTTACCTTGCATTTATACAAATATAATTATATAATTTTAATCTGGTGTCGAATGAAACTTGGAGGATGCGAGGAGAATGAGTTTGGGAAGAAAGTTCGACTCCTCAGTCCCGAAACGAATCATTTCTGAGAAACTGGTCGTTAGTTTTATACGGTACACAATCATTTTAAGGGGAAAAAAATCTGATTTTGGAAAATTCAATAAAAACACAAGGGTAATTTGGTCAATCAGCTGTAGATATTTTGGCTGAAGGGCACGTTCATTCTTTCAAGAAAAGTTGGTGGCAGATTGATCATTTCACTGGGGGAAATACGATTCATCTACTTTCTTAAAAAATATAAAGTGAAAAGACGGAAACTAAAGGGAAAAGTTGCTACGCTAATGGCGGTGCAATGGCAATCGACCACGGTGGTGGGTGTAAAGCGTCCACACGCCTTCTTCTCATTGGGTAGTGGAAAAAGGCTCGGTGTCTTTCACTCTTCCCAGGCTCTCCCTCTCTCTTAGGAATGAAGTATTTGACTTAGCACTTTTTTTTAAAGGATTTTATATTTTTTTATTATGTTATAAAACATGTAGTCATCATACAATTTTGCTTTCTATTTTTTTCTTTATAAGGAGGAACATTTTGGTTATAAAAAAGCTAGAATACAAAAAATATAAGTATCTATATCATTGACAAATAATAAAAAATAAAAAAGGAGTAATTTAACAAATGGCCGACAGCCATTCCCTTTACTTTTCCATTTCTTTTTCTTTTCTTTCTCTTTTTCTCTTTCTTTTCTCCCTTCTAAATAAAAAAATTAAAAAAAATGAAGAGATGCAAATCTGCATTGCCTCGACATTACTCATTAGTATTAATTAAACTCTCTCTCTCTCTCTCTCTCTCTCTCTCTCTCTCTCGTATAATTCTACTAAGGAGACCTTAATTTCATGTAAAGTTTTTCTATCTTTCATTTAAATTGCTTCATCATTAATTTAATTATTTAATAGAAAAAATCAGGAGTAAATAGGTATATTACGATAATTGACAAATAAGTCAAAAAATTTAATTTCTTTTATTTCACTTACTACTCAAAATAACACACTACTACTTTTAGTATTTGTGACTTATTTTTTAAATAAATAATATATTCAATCAGAAATTTTAATTTTTATATTTTAAACATTTTTAACATAACAAAATTGAAGACCGTAAAATGCAAGTAATTCTTCCAAAAAATCAAAGTCGAGAAAGGTTCTGAAAAAGGTGCCACGCGCTTTACAAAAGGTGACAATTTCTGGGAAACACGAGTTTGAGTGCGTTCTTTTCGGTATCATGTCTTTTAGATGGATGGTTGAGATCATTTAGAATCTTTGATGGTCACTTTATTAATTATTCATTCTTTCTCATAAATCACAACTTTTACACCCTACATTTTCACACGGTTAGATAAGTTTCTTTTTTCTTTTTTTTTTTTTCTCTCTCCACCTTATTAGGTATTATTGAATATCTGAACTTTCCATGAAGTTGCAGTAAACTCAAATAAATAGAAGTAAAATGGGATCCATACAAATATAAATTTATGTAATTAATATTAACAAAATATGTTCTGCATTCCTTTTGGATTTCGCAATATTTAATTTTTTTAAAATTTATATTATTTTTAAGTTATACATGTAAATAACATCTTGTAAGAATAACTTTGTAATAAATATGCATCTAGTTATGAAATATATATTTTAAAAAAGAGTAAAAGGGAGTTCTAAGTCTAATAGATGATCGCCAATCTGTCTTTACGCTTTTAAGAATGCTTCACCACTAAGATATTGTTAGGTTGGAAAGATAAGATAGTATAAAATAAAGTTATCCTATCTTATTTTATATTTTTTCATGTTTATTGACTTTGATAAAAATCAAGATAAAAAACTCAAACAGTCCTCCTTATCTGATCTTAGCTAGTTAAATTATGATAATTTTATTAAGCATAATATGTGAGATAAAATGTACCAACTTTGTATATTATTTTCTTTCTTGAGACAATATTGACATTTTTCCTTCATTCTTGTTCTTTTCTTCTCCGATTGCCAAAATTATTGCCATCATCCAGTCCTCGCCTTGTCAGCCAGTGTTTTTTTCTTCATTAATCTAGTCTAACCCTGCTATCACGACCTAGAAGTCGGATCTGTGATTGGCACTAGGGTTAAAATGAGTTCTAACCCTGTAAGCCTTTCATGTATAGAAGCTACTAACACATTGGAATTGCCAATGCTGAATATAAATAAAATCTAAAACACAAACATAAATTCCACACCATGTCTTTACACTGAAAAACTTGTTTGTGATCAATAGAGCTATTAGAACAAAATAACAGTATTAAATTGAAAAGGAAACTGGAACTGACTGTTAAGATCAGAAATCATGTCAACGAGAACAACGGACTCCTCTTATGTTGCAGAATCCGTCGGATGAGCCGAACTTGAGTTTGAAAAATAAAAGAATGAGTCTATCAACCAAATGAATAATAATACGTATTTATATGACAAGAGAGATATATAAGATATTTTTATCATAAAACGGGACTTTTCAAATTATATAAATTTAGAGAGTTCGTAACATAGAACTAAACAAAAAATAAAAGGCAATCTCATGGCCTGCCAACACACATATAATAGAATAGTGACCTTTTAGTCAGCCGAAAATCAATAAATAGGTCTACCACGTCAGTTTTATGTGATAGTCCAACACCACTCCTGTTAGATAGGGATATAGGCCAAGGTATACCCAATATAATGCCTACTGCCATTAGTTATAGTGTTCTAATCGTTCGATACTCCCTTAAAATAGTTTTCTTGAGTTTAACAAAAATAGTTTACAAGTATTCAAATGTTCATGCATAACAGAAATCCACTTTTCTCATGAAATCACTCAAGCAAATAATAATAATAGAATCACTTGGTTTAGAAAATTTCCAAACAAATCCAATAATGACATATACATCCCTTGTGAGTTTTTATACTATATTAAGTTCCAATTTCGAAATAATTGAATTTATAAAACAATTCATGTAAAACTCCACATTTAGCAGATACGGAAAATAGCAAATATATAAATACATATTACTACTCACAAAAATCAGAGATTCACGAAACACAAGCTTCAGCGATATGGCTCCATGAGAGTTCAACAATTAATCTAAAAATGACCAAATCTTCTTTTTAGGATCTCATATAACTTATAATTAATTTCAAATTAAATTCCCATCCAAAACCTGAATATACCCTTAGGTTTTCATGTTCGAACGCATGTCGGGAGTTTTAAAGTCCCGAACCGATCAAAGACATCATATCCCATGCATTAAAGTCTTGAACCGGGCTTATACAACATAAAATTGGTCTTAAACCCACTAAATCAGCCATAAAACTCCCTGAACCGGCCTTGAACCCACCGAACATACCAAAAAGCACCCTGAACTTGTCATAACAGTGTTGAACTAGCCATTTAAAGCCCTAATTCTTTAATTTTATCACTGAACCAGCTGATTTTTCCTTGGACCAACTATGAACCAATTACTTTATTTTATTACCTTTCTTACCTTGCCCTGAACCAGCTATGAATCGGTGTAAAAGCCCTTGAATCGATCAAATTTCTATTTTCTGCTATTTTTAATTTATTTTATTTATTTTCTACTATTTGGATATGGATCCCAAATCTGGATCCTACCATACCTAGAACCTAGACTACTTGAATCCAAATCACTTGGCCCATTGCCCGTAGCCTAGCAATTAAGGCTCGGCCCAACTTGGCCTTCTGTCCAAACAAGACTAAGCCTAAACCCTATTTCAACTTGAACTCGACCCAAAACCAGTCAAGTTTCATGCGCAGGAGGTACCCTCATCTATTTGGTATGTGATCTATCCTTTTCTTTTGAAATTTGGGGACGAAATTTTTTTAAGGGGGAAGAATGTAACAACTCTATTTTAATTTATTAGGAAAAATTAGTTAATCAATTGGACTAGGGGACTTAATTACACAAATCATGATCTTCTTATGCTAAATTGTAATTTGGGAGGGGGTTTATCAAAGGAATTAGGAGTTCTAGGGGGCCCAATTAATAAATAAGGGAAGTTAGGGGCTTAAATTAAAATGCTGGGGGTGTGATTGACTTAAATAAAAGACATAGGGGCTCAATTAGAAATCTGGAAGGGCATGATTCAAAAAAAAAATAAATTTCAAGGTACTGGATTTTGATAGGGCTTGAAATTCCAGATGAACAGTGACCCGAACTGTTCTGCCCATGCTGTGCTCGATTGATGATGATTTTTGGTTGGAGTTGGTATATGTTATGTGTGTTTAGGTGAGACACACCATTGCCCTCTATCAATTGCTGGTTTAAGTGAGAAATCTAAGAGAAATTTGAGTTGCAATAGTCAATAGATTCGTCTGTGGAGGCGATGGGATTTTTAGGAAATTCTAAGCTTTTGATCGGTTGGTTTCTTCGATTATGGGAATTGATTAACTCGTCTGAACTAGATTTGCAAACCTTGATCATCACTCAGTCGAGATAAGCTTTAAATCTTAATAACTTTGGGGATTTTGGGCGTTGGGTGAGGTTTGCAAGGACCCGAGTTTCGGGTAAGGAAAACGAACCCGAATGGAACTGGGTCCGTGTTGGGCTGGGTCGGGGCCTATTGGGGCTAGGGCTCAACCAGTCTGGGCTGCAGCCATGGGCCTGTCATGCTTTACCCCCATTGATCCAATAAGATATGACTGCTAGGTAGTAGCCTACGTACTGCTGTATTCTTGAAACAGTAGCACATCGACTATTGTAACCCTGTGCTAATCTATTTCTATCAAACTTTTTTATCAACCTATCTGATAGACATTTACAACTGTCTAAAGTAGTACACGTACTTACCTTAAACTATTTTGGCTATGTTGGCCCAACCTTCACTATGTATAATGCAATATTACTATCTTGACTAATTCTTGCATAAGAAAATTTGAAATGAGACCTTTGTCCCAATGAATAACACATTACCTAATCTTAGTGGAAACAGTCAGATTTTTATCATACAATAGTTAAACATTTTCATAAAATTTCAAAGCAATAAACATAACATATGAATCATGCTCAAGGAAATCAAGTCTGTGTAACAACATTAGGTCATGATATAAACCAATATGGTTAGAAATATTAGATAAACACAGAAAGTTTGGAAAATTCATAAGAAAACTTAGTTTAGGAGAATTACATCTGTATCAGAAAATCATGTTTTGACAAATAAATCTAAATCAGAAGAATCATATCTGTACTAGAAAAATCATGTATGTATAGTATCCATCAAATTAGGGTATCAATCTATGTATTTGGGAAAATTAGAGAATTATAAAAAATCTGAAATCTAGGAATCATGGTTGCATATATCATGTGTGGTCTGGTCAGATGTACACTCCGATAATGGTGCGTCTGTGGGTAGTAGATCGTAAAAATAATCAAAATCAATAAAATATATCAGGCATTACTGTACTGTGTAATCTACACCGAGGGTTGCCGCAATTCCCTTGGCTAGACTGACACAATCTGCGGCATCTGTAATACTCTGAAATCCTTTACAAGATTTGAATACTATGCTATGTCATATACTATGATGCATGTAGAACTACCACCTGTCTCGGGTGGTTGCCCAACATTTAACTCTGGTGTCAAAGCATAAAACGTAAAAAAGTCATGAATATCATCAAATCCATCATATGGTTAAAATCAGAACATAGCTAATGTATTTCCATTTTTATATATCAACATAAACATTTTTAGGAAAATAGATTTTATTTATTAGAAAATATGTTTTAAAAACTAACTAAGATTAAGAAGATGCTACTCACTTGTCGTTCATCGAAATCTTTTGACTTTGGCCTCGACAATTCTCTGAATACATGCACTTTTTATACCTAAAAGTTCATAAAATATCTGTCTAAGCTTACATAATAATTGGTAAATGTATAAAATCTAAAATTTATTTATTCTTAGAGAAATGATAAATTATTAGTGTATAAATTCTTTAAACTAACTAATTTGTCTTTAAACCAACTTTAGAAGTCCTTAAATCAATTTAAAACCAATTTAATTACTATTGAACTAGACATAATTCTTATTGAGCCGGCCTTAATCTTCTCTAAACCGGCCCAAACCATGCCGAAATGCCTTTAAATCAGTTCAATTATCATGAAATTGGCCTAAGCCAGCTTCAAGGATCACTGAACCAGCCAATCCCAGCCCAAAGTCCTCTAAACTAGCTTGAAATAGCACTAAACTGGCTTGTTTCATTGGAACCCTACTTAGATTCATGTTGAACTAGCTTAAAAAATGTCCACAATTCCATTGAACCGGTTGAACCCCTTTTCAAAACTAAAACATTTTCACTCAATTCTTTCGAAATCGGGCTAAACCGAGTAAAAAGTCCCTCAAACTGGCTTGAACCCGCCATTTTTTTCCTTAAGTTAACTGGCCTACCTGGATCGGCCTTGACTCGACTATATTCGGGCCTTTCTTCTCCACCCAATTGCTCTGTACAGACCCAAATGGCCTTAAAGCTAAAACTTTGAGCTCTTACTTAGTCCATTGATGAAATTGATAGCTGATCATGATGCTAAATTCTTCAAGCTGGGGAAGCTTCCATTCGATGGTAATGATGACCAGAAGGATTGGGAATCGAACTAGTTTGCCGACTCTGTTCTATCGAGTTGCTGCCGTTTTAATTCTAAGGTGTTTTCTAGGAAAATTTAGTCTAATGAGGCTCGAATGGGCTTTTATCTAATAAGTAATTTAAGTATACATGTTTAGACTAGGTCCTTGTAGCTAATTGCTTCCTTATTCCTTGAAATTTTTACTGATTTTTCTGGCAAAAGGTTTTTGGTTCACAGGGATGGAATCTGATTCTTCTTAGGGGTGGAAGATTGGAATTTGTTGAGGTTTTCTCTCTCTGCTCAAAATTAGATATATCTTGGCCAATTTATAGGGCTCTGGCCGAGTCCAGAACCTCTGACTAAGTCGGTGGTTGCCATTGTCACTGACCTTGTGAAAGGCGGTCATGGCTTCTTTCTCTTTTTCATTTTGGCCCTTGAGTTTTTGATCCCTTTTAAATGTGTCCCTAATGGATTTTTAGTTTTACCCCTGAACTTACTGCACCTTCACTCTAGCTCCTCTCGTCTTTAATTTTCTTTAATTTAGCCCTTAGAATTTGTAATTAAGCCACATTTAATCCAATTCCTTTAGTTTAAGCCCCAGTTTTCTTAATTTCTTCAATTGCCCTCCTTACAACTTCTAGTTAGTTCTTCATTCTTTGATTCCTTTCAATTAGATCCCCGAAATCTCAATTCCATTCCTCATGTAATCCAATTGCATCAATTAGACCCCTAATTCTTTATTCCCCCTGTCTTATTTTCTTAATTTCCTCATTTAACTCATTTAACCTTTCAAATTGTTGACCCATGTTCAGGAATTTATTTATTTCTTTAATATATATATATATGTGTATGTATGTATTTAAATTAGGAACTCATTTCTAAATTTGGGATGTTACAGGGCTGCCCCACTGTGCTGGGTTGGGCTAAGTCAACTCATGGGTTGACTCAGCCCAGCATTTAATCCATTGGGGTTGACTCGATGAGTCAACCAAGTGAGAAATAGGGATATGTTATCCTAGGGGCGGGGCAAAATAGGATTAGAGATTGTGGGAAATAAAATAATCTAGAATTTGGGGGATAGGTTATCTAGGGTTTCTGATGGATGCAAAACCGGTTCAAGGGCCAGTTTGATGGGTTTTAGGTCGGTTTAGTGGGATGTTTGACCAGTTCCATGTTGTGTTGACTAGTTTACACCTATAAGAATGTTGGTTCATCAGGAACCGACCAGTTCAATGTTGTTTTGAGCCTAGTTCAGTACGCACTTAGGGTTTTAGGATTTTTTATCCGATTCAGGGCAGTTCAGGGGTTATTAAGACCGGTTCAGTCTAGTTTTGAGGAGATTAAGGTCAGTTTTAGTCCGATTTACTGCTATTTTGTAACCGGTTCAAGCTGATTCCGAAGGGTTCATGGCCGGTTCAACCCAGTTCAAGGTGATTTTAGGCTAGTTTAAGGGTTTTAGAGGTCAGTTCACTATGGTTAAAGGGTATTTAAATGAAATTAAGAAGTGTCCTTGAGTCGCGTCAGTCTTGGGTGTTGGGTAGTGAGTCTTGGGATGCATGCTAGGGTTCTAGAGTGGAATTTGAGCCTAATTTGAGGTTGATGAGCCATTTTCCTATGTTGATTTTGGTGTTGGTTGTGATTTTGTGTATTATGATTACAAATACACTAGTAGAGGCACACCCGGATCAGTGAGTCAAGTCGGGGTGACTCAAGATTCTTTTTTTGACTTAGTATCTATACTATGAGGGATGATACATCTTCTATGTATGCATTTTCTTATTATGTTTTCTAGCATAGATCATGTTATGGTTTGTGAACCGTGTTTTATTATATGTTTACATCTGGGATATGTATTATGTGATTTGTGAACAATTAGTGATCTATGTTGATATATTGACATCGGTATTCGAGATATAGACTATATATTTGTATACACCTCTTTTTGACTTATATGTGGGGAGTTGTGTTATGTGTTGAGATTGTGTTACTCCGGTCATGAGATGGAGGATATCTCCGACCGGGACTGTGAAGTGTGATTGTGATGAGCCCGATCATGAGATGGTTCTAATTGGGAGATGGCCATTTGATGTGATTGTGATGCTTTTGATCATGAGGCGAGGAATTTCTCCGATCGTTAGAGCCATAAGGTTGGAGTCTCGTGATGTGTTTGATGTACTCTCACATATGTATGTTTGATATTGGTACTGCTCACTATACATGTATATGTATAGTTTTGGACATGTGATATGATACATATCCCGACATGCATAAATTAGGTATCATTCATACTTATCGAGTTTTGTGATTCACGTTTTATTATCATTCTAGATTGAATTTTTTGTTTGTGCCTCGGTGAGCGTGTCCTGTTGATTCATCCGATGTATAGGCTTTCTTTATATTGTGTTCTTTTGTATTCTAGATGTTGCTCCTTATTATTCTCAAATAGGTCCTGACTTGTGTATTTGGAACTGTGTGATTATTTATATGTATTCAATGAGATGAGTATATTTTGCATTGACAGGTGTGATGAGACTTATTAGGGCCGGTAGGCCGTAGTGCCAGTCACAGGCCCGGGGTCGGGTTGTGACACTTGCAGAGATCCCAATCGGCTGTCATTCTAGGACAACGACGAGAAGCTTGTTCCAAGATGACTGTCTGTTGCACACCTAGCATGTCTAATTGGCAAATGCACTAGCCATGACAAGTAATAAAGTGATGAAGTAGAGTATCGATCCCACGAGGATTGATTTTAATTAATTTGTAATTTTTGACATAACTTAGGAGTTAATTGAGAGAAAAGTGAGTTTGTGAAAATTTAATAAAAATATAAAGTAAAATTTCTAACTAGTGAGGGAAATTAAGAGATTATGCAGGATAGAGATCTAGGTAAAAATATGCGAAAGACACCGTTGGGGAAGATGATTTCGCTAGTATCGCCTTAATTTTGCTTGATATTATAAATTAAAATGGAACCGAGGGTTTCTAAAATATATGAGACAGCAAGATTTTTGAAACTATTAACCTTCCTACCGGACCGACTAATCTATCTTGAAAGTAAATATCTTCGTCCGTCTCTATTGAGCCCCGCCTAATTTACTCAATTCCAAAATATATTAAGATTAGTGAAATCCCTTTTCGGTTAAGCATCCTACCGGACTACCTAAATAGGCTACACAATAGAAATTAGGCATTCTACCAGACTACCCAATTTTACTGTGTCAAACAATACATTAACTCGTAATTGAAAATTACATTCAAAATTCAATTCAATTAAAATCAATAAGTCCCACCTAGCTACTCCTACCGGACGATAACAAGGTTAAAAATACCAATTATAAACTGAATAGCATTAAAGTTAACATTATTGGATCTCATTAATTTAGCTTTTCTTCAATTTTCCATAAAATTAGCTTTGCAAATAATTTGAAATTTCAACTTAATCCTTCTTGACATGCCATATTAAGTTGAAAACTCTAATTTTTTGCAAACAACATTAAGCTCAAATCTGAAAAAAAAAATTGTAAAAACCCTAGAATCAACAATTTCAATTTATATTATCAAGCAAAATTAGATAATACAGCTACATCATTTCCCCAACAAAGATAATCACCCCATGATGTTTTTAAAAAATGTAGCAACAAATTTAACATACATCATGAGTTCATACATATTACAGCTGATAGAAAAACCATAAAATGTTTAGATAATGAAAGCAGAGAAAAGAACTCTTGTCAGATGAAGAAATCTGTAGAGAGAAACTTCTTCCTCCCCCTTCAATTTAGTGCCTTCTCTTGCTGGTTGTAGAACCTCCCCCTTACTGTAATTTCATGCATCCCTTCTGCTATATTTCTTGCCTCCCTTCTGCTGTATTTTGTGCCTCTCTAGCTCTAGAACTAGTCCACACAACCTCTCATTCTATGCTGTAACCTAGTTGAAAGAAAAAACTCCCCTATACCGTCCCCCCTGTTATATTTCGCAAGGCAGACAAAACCCCTCAAAAAACCCTCCTCCTTGGCTGAATAATCACTTTCTCACCCACTCCTGCCATCCTCTGCACAGCCCATGCTTAGCCCATGCCTAGACTGCAGCAACTCTTCCAAAACAATCATCAAACTCGTTGGTTTTTGACGGAATGGAGTGGTTCAGCTGGTTTATTTTGAATTCTATTAACGGCAATGTGTTTGTTGCAAGAAGTGTAACTCAACTGAATCCCAAATTATGGTCATGGACATGGATCTAGATCCTCCATTTGGGTCATGAGTGTTTGGATTTGGATCTGCAAACTCTTATGTTGCTACTATAACTAAATCTGCAAGTTTGTTTGCTTCTTTCAAAATTTTGGACATCTTAGATGATGAATTGGAATGAGGCCAAAATATAAAAGTTGTAAAATTTTTTCTTATCTTTCCAACGCCTCCTAAATCAGCTTTATCTAAATTTCCTAACCCAGATTATGATTCTTTTTCCAAAATAGTAGCAAAGTAGTAAAACTGCTACTGTTGCTACAGTACTGCTGAAATTATTCCTCAATTTCGGAAATCCTAAATTCCGAATTTGATCAAGGCTTGAAAATGAAAATTATAGAACTATTTCTCAGCTTCTCAAAACATCTTGAATCATCCCAATCTGAATTTTGTAGCTCAAAATATGAATTTTCTTCTCCAAGCTGCATCTTCTAAAATCTTCTACTACTCTTACAAGCTTCTACCTTCTATTCCTTAAATTTTGAGGGTCTTATGTGCAGAACTGGATTGAGATCAAAGCATGAAAGCCATACCTTTCTCTGTTAGCTTTTCAATACTTCAATAATTGCCCCAATCTGAATTTTGTAGCCTGAGTTATGACATTTTCTCCAAAACAGCAACAAGTAGTAAAACTGCTGCTACTGCTACAACACTACTGCTGCTGCACTTTGACTTATTTTCGAGGGTCTTCTGAGCTAAACTAGACTGAGGGCAAACCATGAAAGTTGTAGATCATTTTTTTGCCTTTTCAAAACTTCTTGAATTGCTCTCCTAACTCTAGTTATGAATATTTTTCTTCAAACTACTACTGCTACAAAATTCTGTTGCCAAGTTCTCTACTTACACTTCTAAAATTACATTTCTTTGAAATTAAGCCCCAATTAAGTTTAGCTTGACCCAAAACCCTTTCTAACAAATTTGTTAAGCTACAATAAACCCTGTAAAAGCTTCAAGCTTGGTCTCCAAACTTCATTCCTTGATTTGACCCTCTAATAAGCTAGTTTTCACCCGAAAAGTTAAAAACTTGACTTTTCTTCATCTTAAGTAATAAATTCCCTCGAATTTACACAAAATCACCTCAAGCAACTTTGTTAAGCTAGATTGAAATAGATTAAAGCCTTAAAACTAGTTTCCATACTTCACATTCCATTTTGACCTATTGAATCCCCAAATTGACTTACATGAGAAGATTTAAAATTCAATATAAGATTGTTCAATATTCACTAAAATCCATTTATGTTACTTCAATTAAGGGGGAATTGAAGAATTTAACAAATTTATTCAAATATAAATCATTTTAGCCTCAAATAGCGAAAAATACTTGATAAATCAAATAAAATTAAGCATAAAAATATAATATAAATTAGAATTATCACTGTCACTTTTGATCATGCTTATGCAAACCCAAAAGTCGAGACATGCTTCATCAATGAGAAGCTCATTTTAGGACAACCATCATTCCAGATTATGCTTTTACAAACCGAATGGGGCCCTTTTTGCATGATTATGCTTTTGTGAGAAACTTGTTCTTTATCATACTTCTACAAGCCCAAAAAATCTAGGCATGCTTTGTTAGTGATGATCATTTCATCAAAAATTATTTTATCTTACTATACGTTAGTGAGTTCTACTCTCATGAGAAGCAGCTCCATAATACATTGAATGGAACTTTAGGGAATTACAGGTATATCCCCCAAAACATTTCCACTGGAGCATAAATAAATTCTACAACAAAATAACATAATAATATATTAGCCTTTCCATTTTGTTCATTTCTTTTAAGATGCTTTTAGCTTGAGGGGGCATTCGGTTGTGGGACTATTTTTGGATTTTTGGTTTTTTATGATTGTAAAAAATTTTATTTTATCAAAATTTGATTTGTAATTTTTTTAAAATTTAAAATATAAGATTTTTTTTTAAATTTTAATGTTTTCAGAAAAAATACAAAATACATATATTTGAGTTATTGATAAATTATAGAAAATAGAAAACTCAAAAAAAAACTCTCGGAAACTCAATAAATACCCTCCAAAATGGATTCCATAAAAAGCCAAATTCAAATAATTTTAAAAAATCTCAAAATTATCTGGAACTAATGCTATTTATGAAATCTTCAAATGTGTGCCTTCCAATTAAAATTTCAAGTGGAAATCATCTTCTTCTTTTTTTCAGAAAAATTTCTACTAAGAGGACCTTAATTTCGTGTAATGTTTTTGTATTTTTAATTTAATCTGTTTCATCATTAATTTAAAGTATTTAATAGAAAAATAAGGAGTAAATAGGCATATTACAAATATTGACAAATAAGTCAGAAAAAAATCAGTTTCTTGTATTACACTTATTATTTAAAGTAACACAATACTAAATTCAGCATTTATTAGTTATTCTTTTATAATAAGTAATTTATTCAAACAAGTATTTTGATTTTTCTATTTTAATAATTTTTTGGGAAACTTTATTTTGGGTGGGTCGTTTGTATCATTTGTTTTTCAGATAGATGATGGAAATCATTTTGGAATCTTTGATAGTCACTATTAATTATTTTTTTTTTTCATAACTTACAATTGTTACGTCCTACATTTTCACGCAGCTAAATAAGCTTTTCTCTAACTTATCAAGTATCGCTGAATATCTGAGCTTTCCAAGTAGATACGGTGAAGGTTCGGGTACTACGAAGGTCTGGACTAGGAATCAGCATGGAATGGGGAAACACCAGAATTGGAATTGAATTGTTCTTCACTGTTCCGATCTCAATTCATAGGTTTTAAGGATCTAAACTGACAGTTCAGTTTCAGTTCGAGTTGATTTATAAACCCGTTCATGCCTAGAAACAGTGCTGCTCTCTCTCTTCTGCTAAACTATCAACCTCGACGCCTCCAATGAGCTGGCATCCTTCAATACGCGGGCCATTTCAGGTGTTATTCTTCTTCCTCTTGTCTTTTCAGATTTTTCCACGGAGGAGGAAGGAAGTGGGCCATTTTAGGTGCAAAAGTTACAGATAGTCTTGTAAGAAAGAGTAATGACCTGCTTTTTATTTATTTTAAATTGAAAATAATTTGAGTTTATTAAAAAATATGATTTATTTAACTTCTAAATTTTCCTTTTTCCCTCAATAATATAAGAATGACATTTTGATGGCGACACGCCTAAATGCAAATGTGAATGGTAATTACCTGAATAATATTTCACACTACTTAGTATTCTCGGCAAAATTATCTGAGGATTTAGTTAAATTATTTTTTTAAGAAGTGGAAGATATTAAATTAATGATTAAATGGGTCAGCCATAGTGAATAATAAAATTGGTTCAGAACAAACAAAAATATCAAGGGCGCAAATTTCTGTAGCTGGGTACCACAAGGACTACACAAAGATCAAGTACACGTAAAACAAAATATTGGGCGGTGCATTTCATTTTCATTTCTGCGAGGAGGATGCTCTTAATCTTTGAATTATCTGGGGTTCCTCCAGCACCACCAATTTATCACCACTATGCTTGGCCAATTTATTGATGGGTTGTGCTAATTTATTTATATGTGGAAAGATGCAAGAGAAACTGCAGTTGCATCTAGAATGATAGAATATGAAATCTCTTATCACCATACTTTCTGAAATAGAAGTTGCCCGCGTAATACTTTGGAGCATTTTACTTCTCTCCAATCATCAATTTGGATAAGTATATGGGACCAGCTTTTTCCAAGCAACTATAATATCAATTTGGGTAAGACGGGGATTCAACATATTTTCAATTTCCATAATATCCAAGCATCTATTTTTCATTACAATCTCTAAAAACCAAAGGTGGTAGCATGTATATTCTACCTAATTTTATTTGTAATAACAAAAAAATAATTATAATAATAATAACAATGTAAACAATCAGAAGATATTGATTTTATTAACTTATTAAGTCTGCATCATCAATTTAAAATATTTAAATTTAAATTATTCAATATTAACTCTTAATAATCTTATATTTATATATATATATATATATGATATCGTACTCAGAAATCGATGTGAAACATGATACTACAAATAATAAGAGTAACACCCTATCAATAATAATAAAAATTGCATATACTAATAGATTTTAAATGATAAATTAATTATTTAATCTATTTTTATTTTCAATTACAGAATAATTGTAATAATTTGAATCACCCTAAAGTTGAAATTTGGATCCGTACTTGACTTCCCCCATCTTCCCCTTTAGCAGCCATACCAACAAACACCCCACACCCACACCTCCCCCCCCCCCCCCCCCCCCCCCGGGGCCGCGGGGCCCGATTTCTGGAGTTACATGTATTTTTCTTGATTGTTAGCTGGTATTAGATACTTCTTTATTCTTCCTCTATAAAAAATGCAAAAACCTTTTTTTTCTCAAAGACATTCAATCCTTCAATTTTAACGTAGAGTTTATTACCGCCTTTTAACTTATCATCTTTAAATTTCTAACAACTCAGCTCCACCGCGTCTTGATTAGTTTCTGGAACTGTAATAACATACTTGTCACTTTGCTCAATCCACACTTGTCATGTACCTATATTCAAATTCAATTTTAATAATTATAATATAACATAAAGCATATATAGATTACACATTCAAGCCCCGAATTTTGATGTTATTACCATAAAAAGGCATGACATTAATGTCTATTGACAGTCCTCTCCTTCAAAAATTAGACCACGCAGGAACATCACTTTTTAGAAGATATGAATATATCAAACTCCACGTCTAATAGACAAGGAAGGAGACAACCCAATCCTTCTCCACGAAATGAGTGACAAACCTGTATTCATGTTATTGTCAAGGCGCAGGGTGATGAATTTGGAATCAATTTTCAGAATTTTTAGTGGAGCATTGACTATTTTATTTCAATTATGTGATGTAGAATAATAAATCAATATTTAAAAGACAAGAATCATGTAATACAAATATAAAGCAAAATAATATTTCGAGATAAATCCAAATAACAATTTACCGTTGCACACCAATTTCTTAGGAATGTAGAGTAACATGAGAGTCCCACAAGCATAATAGTATCACCGGCATACATATTTCAAAATTATCAATACAGAAACATTCAAGTAAAGGAGTTTAGGTGATGTCTGGCACGGTCAAGAAACAACTAAATTTCCTAAAATTTTTTGTTTCTAGTTTTTTGGAACATTTGGTTCAATATACAAACAGTCCAAAAACTAAGAAAAAATTAACAAAAATCAGTTTTTTGAGAACGCTGTTACTGGTCTTTCTAGGTTCTTTTGGGATTTTTTTATTTTTTATTTTTACTTAATATTCAAACAGAACACGTTACATGGAGAAAAAATAGTAAAAAATCTCCATTTTTATTTTTTTACACTTGTTTATGATTTTTAATTTGGTAATTGAACAAAATAACTAACTTTCTAAGAACAAACTAAACCCTATTACAAAAATTGAAAAATGTTTTTCAATAATTCTCGTTAAATGTTGTATCTACAAAACTTTATCTAATAAATAACAAATCCGATTTTCGACATCTATGCTTATTTAATTATGGGAGTTTCCATGTTAATTTAACTCTTTTATGAAGGCTAACAGAGCCCATATAAATAGCGGAGAGTTGGGTGCCCGGCACAGTGGAAATCCACTCTGCAGCCGGCCCAGCAAGGAAGAAGAAAAGGAAAAGAAAAATAAAAGGGTGAAATGGAAAAAGAAAAGAAATAAAGTAGGAAAAAAAGAAATAAAACAAAAGAATGAAGTAAAATAGCAAAGAAAAGAAAAAAGAAAAATGAAGAAGAAAACGATAACGAGATGGCAGCTTAGTTGGGTAGTTTATGCACTAAATGAAGAAGAAAAGGGCGTTTAGCAATTCTGAAATTTATGTGCTAGTAAGTAGATTTGTAAAGTTAAGGGACTGAATTAAAATCTTGTTCAACAATATGCATGAAAAACATTCCTTGTGGACTTAAGAATGACTTGGATGTTCCTTTATGTCTTCGTTGTGACAGTGAACACCACATGACTACTGCTTCTTCACTTCAATGCACTCCAGCATGCCGCAACTAGATATCAAAAAGTTTTCAACTCTTTAAAATCAATTGGAGAAGATAATATGTTCTTTGAAAAATGTCCAAGTTAAGAGGGTCAAAATCCGAGGGATAGTTAGAACTGGAAAAATGACCATAATGATTAACTTCAATAACTATAAAGAGGCTACTAAAGTCTATACTCATCTGGCTATAGCCGTTTCTATATGAAAAAGTAGCATAAACAGATCCTAGCTGCCAATGCCAAATGCTGGCGTTCTTATGTTAATTTGTTTATTGCTTTTTTATTTATTATTATAGGGGGGAAGCTGGTCTTTATATCAATGAAATTATTTGGCAGTAGTTTGTATGCTTAGCTACTTTGTGTGCCTTTCCTGTTGGATAGGGCTTAGTAGATAAATTGTAGAAGGCAAGTTTTGCAACTGTAAATTGAAAGATTTAGGTTGCTCTATTTCTGTATTAGTGAAATTATCCTGGAAGATACGTGGCTAATATCTTTTCAAAAAAGAAATAAATCTGAATTTAAACTTAAATTTTATTAGGTGCCTGCCCATACCATATCAGGACCAACCTTGTATAATGTAAAAAACAAATGTTTTTAAAATCAAAGACGGGTTGTGGAGACTTGAACTAATGTTTCATGAAATCACTGGCTTTTCATGTAAAACATGCACATTTTTATGCTGAATTCATGAAGTTGCTTTTAGACTTTTTTCTCAATGAATAGTACTGCGTAAATGACCATTCCGATCTACAAGCCACCGTGTGCTATCATATTTGCCCTTCAAGTTACGAAAATTTGATAGGAAAATATCATTAACTTTGAAAAGCCAAAAGCGCATTTTTTTTTTTTTTAAACACCAGATTCTCTTTTAAGGTTTTCTCCTCATGATTCTTGTGCCAACAAGAAAAGCCTCAGTCTATGTGAACCAAACACGAATTTAAAACTTAAAAAATGAAAAAAAGGGCGAACCAAGCACCAGTAATAAACTCTTTTTTAGTGCCAAATCAAATCAGGACTATATAGAAAAACGAAAAATGCATCCGCAACAACAAAAATATGGCAGAAATATTGAATACAGAGTAGCAGAAACAGCAAGCTCAGCAGCCTAAAGTTTAAACATAAAAAGATTAGCGGAAACAGCAAGCAAACATTTCAAGACATCAAAACAAACAAAAAGTCATCAAAAGAAACAACAAATTGTCAAATATAATAGCAAACTAACCCATCAACACACCCAAGTTCTAGCGAAGAATCGACCTACAATGGTTCACAGTAAAATAGTCTTGCCAGTATCTCTACTATGGTGTTCCTCGGATTCACAGGCAAAGTCTTTCTTCTCATTCCACCAGCATCGTTTATCTTTTGGCTCTCACTGTTACTCCCAGGTGAAATGCAAATATTACAAAGGCACATTTCATGCACAATAATCAGTTTGCTAATGCACTTTTCCTAATGTAATTTTCCACGCGTCTTGGAAGCCTAATTTAGGTAAACTTGCCTTTGTTTAAGAGGTTGCAACATCATTAAACTAGTATGAGCTGGGTTAGAATGCAGTACTATATTTGGGAAATCTTTGCACTAACGCCAATTTTCAAACACCACAATCTGCAGGGTGATGTGCAGTAGTTGAAGGGTGTCAAATTTTTTGCATTTGTAAAATTTTTGCAATCAAATGTAGTAGCACGTGATGAATTAAAGGGGTAGAACAATAAAAGGAGGTGCATAATTGCAGAGCATGTATCAATAACTAGAACGGTGGGTGCAGGAAATTAGGGGATATAGTGACCCCATAATAATCTCTTGATAAGGAGCATCTTAGGAAATGTGGGAAAGAATAATGCTACTGATTATGTTGCTTGGAATTGCTTCTCCTATTCAGTTGGCAAAACTAAGATAAGATATTGTTTATAATAGCAATGGAACCAGTGATTTGGGTAGCTTGTGTTGAGAAAAAACCCGAATGTGACTCAGCTCACAACCACATCACCATCTAACACATGCATGCATTTCATAGGCATTCGAGGGACCATGCTTAAGCAGCTTAACATGCCTCAGGAGCATAGTCCTATTGGAGCCTGATAATTAAGTTACCTTCGATATGCAAACGGTAATAGAAGAATGGTTGCATGTTTAGCATTTGACTATTTTTCCTTTTCTTTTATTTTTTATAAAATTCATGCAGAAAACTTTATAGGCATTGACAATGTCAGAAGCAAAGGGTCATTGCTATTTGACGCACCTAGGATGTTTCAGGAGCGGAGCTTTCTGGAGGATGGTAGAGCAAGACTGGGTGCTGTTAAATGAAAGATTTAATATGCAAGAAGGAGTGGGCTTCAAGCTGCGGCTGCTGCTATGGCTGTATGTTAGTAGTATCATTTTATAAATGCTGCTTATGAGGAAATCAAGTTTGACCATTTCTGTAAAAGCAATTGGAATTGTCATTTGGGTATTGATTTTCAGGGTTCTTTTGTCGTGACAATATCTTGCTTTTGGTGGTTTAAATTTCTGCTGCTACATCCCAAGAATTAGCAAGTTTGAGTTATATCCGTCCATATTATATAGTTTGGGTAGTCAAGGACCTGAGGGCTGGTTAACTTTATGATTATTATGCACTCTATTGACCTCAATTAATAAAAAAAATAGCCTCCTTAATTATTTTTTTTTGTCATGTTTAATCCTATGAATTATCCACTGCATCATCTACGTTCTTAAAATTTATATTATTAAATTATCTGCTATACTTACCTCCTAAATTCTCTATTCTTAAATAGTGAATTTTTAAATTATTACTATAAGAATAGTTAATTAAAATTTTAAAAATTTAAGTTAACATGTTATAATTGATAACAAATATTATTAAATACAATTAATTTTAGATATTAAATTAAAATATGACTAAATTTTATAGAATTAATTTAATTATTTGCTCAACATAACTAAATAAAAAGTTTCCAGCTAGGAATAAATATTTTGAAGGGTTAACTTTAATAACCCCCTCGAACAATGCCCAAAACATCACTTAAACCCCTTAAAAAAAATATGATTTGCACTCATGGGGTTTTAACGAGTCATTGTATTAGCCGTTTAAATTTAACTAACATGAGCAAGATATGACTCAGTTTGATAAACATGAAATAAGGAACAATAATGACTCACATCACTTAAACTCTTAAAAAAAGAAAAAACATGATTTACACCCCTGGGTTTTAACAGACCATTGTGTTTGCTGTTTAAATCTAATTGACTTGAGCAAGACAAGACCGGGTTTGGCAGGCATGAAACAAGGGAGAAAAATGCCCTAGTCTCTGTATGTCACTAAACTTCTCTCCTACCTTGGACACACAATTTATTCTGCATCATCGACGAAGCGAACAACAAGAGAAGAAGGGAGACAATCAATAATATATCTGCTCATATTGAGAAGTTGATTTGCTTAAGGTGTTTAAGGGTGTCCTTCAAGTTTGGAAACCAAAATGCCACTCAAGAAGCATATTTAAACTACAAAATCATTTCAAAGCTTTATAGATTGGAAGAATTGGTAATTGACATAACATCACCTCAACAATGGTCCAATGAGGTGTAGGAGAAACTCATTAGTGGTTGCATTCGAAAATTTTAAGACCTTACACATTTGCTTTCTTGATGGGAAGGAAAATGTCATAGAGGTAACTAATTCTTTAGCAAGAAACGTTACAATTCTTAATGCTTGTGTTTTTAAAGATATTATGATTTTAAATTTTGTTGAAAACAATCCATTGCTAGATCTCAGTAGTACAAAATCATTTGAAATCTTCATTGGCTACAAGGATTCAAAGTACCAAAAGTCTCCCAAGTTTCTGATAGAATTCATATAATAGAATTTGTGGACATGATAGAATAACTGATGAAAACTCTGTTGAAAAGGAATTTTGTATTGCAAAAGAATAGCTTATAGAAATCAACTACACTGACTTAGAATGTAGCATTTAAATATCGACATGTATCCTACTGTTACAACTCAAATATATAGGAATAAAGAATGGTACAAGTTTGTTGCAACATTTTGTACAGGTGTAGTGTAATGACTGGGTGAAGTATTATGGTCCCAAGTGGTGGAGTACCTTGGTAGTGTGCTAACACTAGAGAGCAAGGAAGAGAGTAGGGGAGAGAATTGTTTGGATGCACTGATTTGTGTTGGTGTTGTGGTGCCTTGGTCTTTTGGCCTTATTCTCCAACAGTTTGACAGATATGAAAAGTATCTAAAACACTACAATGGCACTCAAGGTGATTTTCTAAATAGCAAGCTGTTTTTGGAGTCTAAGGCATTTGAATTAGTTAACCATCCTAAGATTAATCAACTATCAGACATTGAAGTGGCAAGCATGAACAGGGTCCAAGGTTGTGTAATTTGTAGTTGCAGTTCAATTGAAAACATTGTGGGTATAGTCAATATTGAAGTGTTGCCAGAGCTAGAGCATTTATACTTGGAAAATTTAATAAAGATGAAGCAAATTTGGACATGCCCAATGTGACCTAAAAGCTTTGCCAAACTAGAGACTCTAGTTTTGACTCCATGTCCAATGTTGGTCCATGTTTTTCCTCTTGGAATGATCCAACAAGTTTGCAAAATCATGTGTTTGAAAATTGAGTAATGTCAAAGAGTTTAATAACCCTATTTTCCTAATTAAGTGACATTTGGCCAATTATTATGTTTAAATGCTTAATTGAGTAAGATAAAAGAGTTTGGATTTAATTTCAAGTATAGAGGGGGGTAAGTGAAGAAATCAAAAAATATCGAGGATTGAAATGGGAAATTAGAAAGATTGAAAGTAAATTTCAGGCTGTCAGGGCTTAATTGGAAGAAAGTAAAGAGAAATGACCAAATGGTAAAGGCATGCAAGACCAAGGATTGAATTAAAAATACCAGGCAGGCCAAATGAAGGAAATTGAACATTAAGGGGACTGAATTGTGAAAGGGTTGAAATTTTTAGTTGGTCACCAACCAAAGCTTTTAGAAGCAAATCGAAGGTGTTTCGATGCTATATAACCACTTTTCTATGTGTATAAACGTGCGTATGAGAGGGTACGAGAATAGTTCACAAGCAATTCGACCAATTTGTGCTTGAATCATTTAGGTTTTTCTTAGAAAATTTCAGCCGGTACTACTTCAGTTTTGCTAGAAAATTCTCAATTTATAGCCACTAATTTCATCAATCGAGCCTTGCATTCATTCTTTTGGTGTCGATTCACCAATTCTCAATCGTGATTAAAGTCTAGAATCGAGGTAATAGCATGATTTTGTGTTTTTAAAGCTGTCAGGTTTGATTTATAGCAAAACGGGTTAAAGCCTAGGTTTTCAAGTGAAGTAGAACGACCTAGATTGTATCCATGTTTGGCTAGTCCAGCTAAACGGTGGGTTGACCAAACTAGGTTCTAGTGACTTGGTAGTTAGGACCGGCTCAATTGAGTTAGTTCAAGTCGATTTTATATGGTTTAGTTTGGTTCTAAGAGATTTTGGTCTAGTTTAGTTTGGTTTTGGGAGACTTTGGTTTGATTAAGTTTGGTTTGAGAGATTTTGGTCTTGTTCACTCTGATTTTGGGAGAGTTTGATCTAGTTCAGTTCGAATCTAAGAGATCTTGGTCTGGTTTAGTTCGGTTCTTGGGAATTTTGGTCTAGTTCAATCTATTTTTGATGGTTTTTGGTCTGGTTCTAGAAGGTTTTAGTTCGGTTCAGTCTAGTTCAAGGGTATTTAAAGCCAATTCAATCCGATTCAAGGGAGTTTGAGTCTAATTCAATTTGGGTCAAGGGTGTTTAAGGCAACTTCAGTCCAATTTAGGGGGTTTGAGGCCGGTTTAGTGACAATGGAGGCTAGTTCAGTAGTGTTTAGAATTGGTTCAAGCTAGTTTAGGTTGGTTTAAGGATATTTGTGTCACACTCCGACCTCTCTAACCTTAAGAAGAGTGATAGCGGGATAACAACCAACACACTATCAAGTAAAATCCAGCAACATATCAACTATTGTAACTCTTCTCTAGCTGCTTCTAGGGGCTTTATGTTTGAGTACTTGTTTGTATAAACAACCTCACAAAATACATATAATTTGCAATAACTCATTCAATATATAGCTTATACAAAATCTATCATGTATCAACATTTCTAGCAAATGCCTAATAATCATCTAACAAACATGTCATGCTTAAGGATCATCACATAACATTTAAGCAGCTGTAAATTATCTATAAGATCTCAAAACATTATAAACATATTTACATTAGTCCCAAAAATGGAATAGTCTCCATAACACACACATCCCAAGTCTATAAAATATAATCAAAATAATCATTGCAGCTTGGCCTAACTTGGTACTAAGAAGTGAACAAAATCATATACAATTTGAGCACCAAAGTCTTAACCAACTATTTCACCATCTACAGGGGGGAAAAAATAGAGGGATGAGACAAATGTCCCAGTGAATGGTATATAACTAATCCGAATGGAAATAGTCAGATTTTGTTGCTATTACCATCATAGATTCAATTTAATGGAGTTTCATAATAAAATATAAACAATAACCAGACATATGAAAACTAAGTTTTTGTCATGATGCCAAGTCATATTACATGAGAGAGAATAAATATAGATCAAAAAGCCATCATAGAGAATCATTAAAAGTTATAAAGAGTATAAAACATTTTCATAGTACATTCATGTATGTGATTTGGTCAAATGTGCATAACCGAAAATGGTGCGTCGAAGGACAGTGAAAGCATAATACAAAATCTAGACCTTTACTGGGGCAAAAGGCAAACATGTCGGGTGCTACTGTGCTATGTAGTATGCTTCGAGAGTTGCCGCAAATCCCTCAGCTAAACTGACACAATATGTGGCCTCTGGTCCGATTTTCTAGGGGAAATAATTATATACATATCATGTCATACAAGTAGAACTGCCACCTACCCTATGTGGTTACCTGACATCATAGTCTGGGTGCCGAAGTATCAAAATATCATAAACTCATAAAAGATCATAAAATTCGCATGTCTACATTTGAACTCAGAATATAATTAGACTGTTTCGCATTTTAAGTATCAACATACATGTGGTGTTAAAAACAAGTAATTAATGGGTCATAAAACATATTTGAGAAAATAACTAGAATTAGGGAGATGCCACTCACTTGGTGTAAGAAGCCTAGGGACATAGTCTTAAAGTTATGGGTTCGTGGTCTGACTTAACTCAGTTTTTTTCTTTTATAGATGAGATACACATGCATGAGAATAACATTCTATATACAGAGTGCAAAAGTATGTCTATGACCTAGATTAGATGAATATGAGCCCTTATTCTCTTTCTCAACTTTTGAGCTCAAATCAAACATGCTTTTATTTCTGTCTTTACTATAACATCATCCCCCCTTACTTTTTTACTCTATTTCAAACCACAAAGACAAAGTCAAGATCCACAAATCTAACATGAATATAGCAAAATTTAAAACTATTTTAGCTAAATCCACCAAAATCATGCAATATATTCTATAGGTAAGGTTAAACCCACATTTCTCTCTACAACATGCAAACACCATCAAATGAAAAATCTACACCGATTAAAAGTTAGAAAATAGGGAGTAGAAGCAAGATTTATCGGTATTTTAAATAAAATTAACATAAATCATGCATTTTCTTCCTAGAGCTGAGGTTCATTAGCCCCCCTCTATAGCACACAAATCAACACTAAACAAAAATTTAAACTAATTAAAAGTTATAAAATTGAGTAAATAAGTTAGATCTACAAAAATTTTGAAGAGTAATCTAAGTACTAGTGAGATCCCTTACCTTTTTTGTTGATTTTCTCCATTTCCTTCAATTTTATCCCCTCTCCTTCTCTTTCTAGCTTGACATACGGGATGTGGCTTTTGGAAGACTCAAGAGAGGTGTGGAGGTTTAAAGAATGAGTCTTGGGGGGAGGGTAAAAGACCAAATTGCCCTTGTCTTATTCTATCTCAACTTTTAACCCTTATAAATTTCTTGATCAGTTTTGGGTACCTTAGCATGTCATCAAAATCTTTCTTTTATATTCTTAAGAGTCGAATGGAGTTTAGAGGTCCTTGAAGCCGTTAAAAATCCTAAAATTTTTAGGAAAATGCTAAAAAAAAAAAAATTACGACCCCGTGCTATGGCGCGGTCTACCACGCTACAGTGCACCTATTCCAGCACCTAGCGCTATGGCGCGCTTGGGTGCCCAAAAAATAGCATGCAGCACTATAGCGCTTCGGCATGCTACGACGCGCTGCTACAGTAATGCTACAGCTTTTTTTTTTTTTTTTTTTTTTTTTTTTTTTTTTTTTTTTTACAAAAACTTAACTTATTTCCAAACTTTCATATATGCTTCCCTTCACTTTAAACACTTCAAATTCTTTCTAAATAAATTTTAAAATGAAACTAATTATGTAAAATTATATAAAACAAAAACCAAATTGTTTTGGGTTGTCACAATTTGAGATTGGATCATTTCAGTTTAACTTTTTTTTTTTTTTTTATGTAAGATTAATCATGTTTTTGGTTTGTTTTGGGTCAGGTGTTAGGTAATGAACCTCGAGATGCATGCCAATGATCTGAGGTGGGGTTAGGACTTGTTTTAAAGAATCAAGTCCTTAATTGGTTTAAGTTCAATTTTGGTTTTGATTTTAAATCATTGTGATTACAGACACACCCAAGAAGAGACCCTACAACCGCTAAGATTATTATTTGAAGTTTTTGGTTTTTCAACTTTATCTTATACAGTGAATGATAATACTTATTTTATGTATATATCTTTGACTCTAGTTATTGATTATCTATTGTGATATGATTTATTAGTTCTAAAAATTAAACTTTGGGGTAGGTATTCGATTTTTTTGAAATTTATGGTGAGTTACTTGAAATATTTGATTTTGATCTAAAATTATGCCTTATTATATGTGTTTTCTAAAAACTATGTGATGGGTGTTATTCTGGTCTTAGTTAACATGAGTTTCAGACGGACACGATTGTGTTCTAGCTTATGTGCTCTATGTGTTCTGATTCTGGTTCTGGTTATAGTTCAATGCAAGGCCCTGATTTGATTTGTGATATGTGATATTTTTGATATGATACACTTTATTATAAGATAATATTTCTGGTATTCTAATATCTTGTATGTTTTCGAATTTGTGAGACATATGTATGTGATTTTTCGGTGATATGTTTTCTCTACTTACTGTTTATTTATAGGTATATGTTTGGCATATTTTACGATACATTTCCCAGCATGATTAGAGTTTATATTATCATTTACTGAGTTTCACACTCACCCATTTTCCAACATTTCCAGATTGTAGAGTAGGCTCACTTTTTTAATCGCTGCCCCGAGCGAGTACATGGCATTCTGTCAAGTTGTATCCAATGTACGGGAATTGTTGTCTATGTTTTCAAATTCTAGGGTTGCTCTCTATTTTCTTTTCAAATAGGATCTTTTGGTTGTATTTATTTATATTGCGTATATTAAGTTTCGTTGAATTTTACATCTTCGGTCTACTCAAGGTTTACTAGGGTGGGTAATCTAGTCTTAGTACTAGTCACATGTTCGGTATTGAGGTGTGATAAAGAGTGGAAGAAATAATTCTCAAGTTTGATGCTAATGGAAGTACGCTTGGGCTTTCACAACTAGAGAACCCGATACTCATCCAATGCAAAATTTGAAAAGCATATGTGCCAATGAGTTATTAACATGGCCATCCTTGGAGAAGCTTAAGACCTATAGTTGTGAAAAGTTGGGCAAATTACCTTTCATCAACAACAATGTAACAAAATTGGAGTGTATTAAAGTGGAGCAGTGGTGGGATGGTGTTGAATGTGAGATTGAAGATGTAAAGAAACATCTAAAGTCAATTTGGCATCTACAAGTAATGTTTTCCATGCTTAATCTTTACATTGCCATTTCTTTTCAAATTTTGTGAAGTACTTGCCTAAGTCAAATGTATCAAAATTTCCTATATCATGAAATGGTGCTGGTTGTTGTTGGGCAAATGCGCTTCTGAAGTAAAGTTCTTTGAAGTTTGTGGTCTTTTAGTACTCACCCTGATTGTTGCTAAAGAAGTTTGAAGCGGATTCCAGTGGTTTGTACTTCTAGTTTGTTTGTTTCTTTTCTTTTTCTGCTTTTTTTATTATGTTATTCAGGACTTTTTTTAAGTCATGCATTTCAATTGGAATTATAATGCCTCCGAAACCTATGCATTTCATGTGGTTTTGTTGAGATCTGTATTTGTTGCGTATAGAACCAAAAGCAGCAGCATAACCATGTTGAAAATTTGTTTCTTGCCAAGACCATGTGGAGGTCTTACATACGGGTATTTATACTCATAATCAGGTGGTAATTTGGCCAATTGGTGGCTCAAATTTCACTGAAAGTTTCAGTCAGTGGCCAGTTGAAACTCTCATGTTCTTCTCAATTTGGAAGCCTAATTTTCATTCCTTCCAATTGAGTCCTCGCTTATTTCTATTTTAGTCCCCCCAAGTACCTGTGCCTTCATTCTAGCCCTTCCTCTTTAATTTCTTCCAATTTTGTCTCTCACAGTTTTTAATTAAACCCAAATATTTTAATTTCTTCAACTATACCCTTCACAATTTTCAATTGAACCCAAGATTCTTCTATTTTATTCAATTAAGTCTCCCATATCTATTAATTGACACTAAATCAATTCAATCCCCTCAATCAAGTCCCCCAACATAACAATTGTATTAATTTATCGGTGAAATTAACAAAACAAAATCAGGGTTATTTATACATTAATCACTACCCACATCATATGACCATCGGTCTTGGAAAAATTGTCATCTGAGTTTTTTCTTTTTTTTTTTTTAGTGAAAGTAAAATTCATCAAACATTAAAATCTGAAGGGACTTTCACACTGGTCAGAATCCATTTTTAATTTTTTTTACGGCAGCCCTATCTACTTTATATACCTTGAACAAGCTAAAATTAGGAAGCAAAGGTCATAATGGGTGGTCTAGACATTATCATTCCAAGTCGTTAGAAAGATAATTAGTAAAGAAACTCTCCGCATCCTTGGGGGTTGCTAGTACATCTAATCATGGTGAATTCTTAGAGTTCAAGTTTGAGCTTCAATCGAGCTTCATAGTTGAGCTGCACCTTGGATTTAAGAAATGAAAGTGGAGGTTCCAAACTTTGTATTTGAAAGGATATATACCATAGACGCATACATCATAGATTATATCACATAATGGATATATGCACTAGCATAAATTGTATCTTACAAGCTAGGGCTCTAGGACCCATTTGCATTTGGCTTAAAAGAGTTTTTTTTTTTTTTTTTTTTTTTTTTTTTTTTTAAGATTTTGTCTTTTATATATTGGGGGTAGGGGTATGAAAATGACTACAAAATTTTGAATTAGCCAATAATGTTTGATTTTTCCCCTCTTGTTTGGGCTGTGGGTCATTTTTTCAACTGTATCTTAAGGATGTGATTAGTGCTGAATATTCTAGAAGTACAGTGGTGCTGGTGCACCTTTCAATTCACCTCCTGTACACTTCGAAATAAGCTAACCCCATGTATTATCTAACAGTCGAAATGTAAAAAAATAATAATAAGACTGGGGAAGAGCTGTCTATTTAAGCAATTAATAGTGAGATATTAATTATTATCAAGGATAGAATAACGCAATATTATTGAATAATTTTATATAAATATATAACTTAATAAATTAGTAAAAATTATCTTAATCTGATTCTTATGCTATGTATATCCGGTTGTAAATATTAGAATTTCTCAAGTTTATATATATTTGTACTTGTCCATAGTCTCGAATCCCACATCTGCTGGGAGATAATTTCTTCATCATCTAATAATAATAATAATAATAATAAAGTTTTATTCTAAATAGAAATTACAAATGAGGGAGTTCAATCCCTTATTATTCAGTCACCAATCCTCATTCTTAATAATCTCAACACACACAACTGAATTTTGCAATTTACAAAATAATATAATTATTTGATTTATGATAATAATTAGGGCAGTCAATATTTTATTCCAATTATATAATTTAAAATAAATAAATCAATCTTTAAAAAGACAAGTGTTATGTACACGCAAATTATTATATTTGTAAAGAAGTTTAATATTTCGAGTTAGTCCAAACATACGGCAACGTTACCATTTACAATTATGCACCAAATCATTTTGGAAAAGTTGTACGAGTCTCACTAATCTACAACCATGACTGGCATCTATATATTTGAAGACAATATATATTTAACTTAATTTGTTAAGAAATCTGATTTTGTTAGTCTTTTAAAACTAAATTTAATTCTTTTTGGCAAAAAATAGAAAAAAAAAAGATAAATCAAGATGTCACCAAGGGATGTCATCTGCTTTCAGAGGGCATTGTTTTATATACCTTATGCAGTTCATCCTAAATAAAGGTATGAACTTCTCTTCTTATTTTTATTTTTATGATGTATTAATCTTTTTTATATCATGTTTCATTCATAAAATTAGTTTTAAAAATTAAATTCATTAATTCATTTTTTGTCTAATGTAAAATCAAAATTTTATATATATTAAAAGCTATAGTAATTGCAAGTCTTATATTATAATTACTAATTAAAAATCTGTAAAAAAATTATTGTTTAATTTTTTTTTTTACTTGAATTTTTAAATTTTGTATGGAGGTTACAAAAAAATTAATATATATGAATTATGTAAGAGATGAGATAACCAATAAATAAAAGATTATAAATAATTAATATAACAATTAAATTTGTATTTGAAAAGTTAAAATTATTAATGTTATTATCAAATAAAATGAGAGCACGTGTCATTTGTAAAAATTTTATATTTAAGACATTATTATATATTACTATAGATATAATTGTTGTTGTCTCACTATCAGAAAAAACGCTATTAGTGACTGCAACAATGAGTTACTAATTAGTAACCGATTAGTGACCTAGTAGTGATTGACTAAGACTAAGTTATTTGGAAAAAAATAATAACCGATTTATGATCGCATTTGTGACTGCAGACATTACGGTCAGAAATCGGTTACAAAATTAGATACCGCTACGGGAAAAGTTACAAAAGAGTCAGTAATTAGTGACCGAATATGAGGCGGTTACAAAATGAGTCACTAATTAGTGACCCTCTTTAGGCAGTTATTATTGGGATTACTACTTAAAAGAAATGATCCTTTTACTGCGGTCACTAATTTGTAACCCCCTTTATCGGTTACAATTCGGTTAGTAATAAATTTTTTTTGTAATTAAATATTTAGCTCACCAACTGGGAAAAATATAGTTACGAGCATATATCTGTTCAGTTACAAGCATACCTCCATTTGTGGAATTAAGTGGTTGACTAGTTCAGTTATGAGCAGAGTTTCATTGAGTTATAAACACAAACTCATTAGATTACAAGCAAAACGTTGTTTCATTACAAACAGGAATATATAGAGTTGCAAGTAGAGATCTTTATAGTTACAAGGATATCTACTCACTCAGTTACAAATAGAGACCAGTATAATTACATGTAAATCTCGTTCAGTTACAAACAAAGACCTATATAGTTGCAAGTAGAGTTCTTTATAATTACAAACATATACTTGTTCAGTTACAAGCAGAAATTTGTATAGTTACAAGTAAAGACTCGTTCAGTTATAAGCAGATGTTGTATAGTTTTAAACAAGAACTTTTATAGTTATGAGCAAAGACTCATTTAGTTACAAGCAGAGGCCTGTGTAGTTACAAGCAAATACCCGTTCAGTTAAAAGCATAGTCACGTTTACTTACAAGCAACATACAAGGGCTATTCAGCAATTTTATTGGAAGTAAAAATCTGGTATCCTATTACAACCAAAAACCTGTATAGTTACAAGTAGAGACCCATTCCGTTACACGCACATCTCCATTCAGTTCGTAGCATAACTCTCTCAATGTATTCAATTATATGCTTGAGAAAGAATGCGAGAAATATAGATTTGTACAATAACCAATAAAGAATATCTGTATAATTGTTTTCCTGGATCTATAAAGTATGTATAAGCTTAACTAGCATTCAGTAATTGTTTTCATGCATCTATGTCCTATGAGTAATTACACAAAAAAAATTGCAAGGCATTAAAAATTCTTCATGTTGCATGTCCACTAGAAATTGTTACAGTCCCTTATTTTCCCATGATAAGCAATGCGAAGCTCAACTCAACCTAGTTTGTCCCAGACCCCAGCATGCTTGAGTACTTTCTCCCGGTATTCATTTCTGTGGTGTGTCACCCAGTCACATACATATTGTTTTCTAAACTCTCATATCATGACCTATAAAAACGTATCAGATTAAAATTGAATGCACTATCTTGTGCAAATCATCATAGTAGTGTTGTTGTGATCAATCACTTACGGGAGAATACTTAGACATCAGTGCATTATCCCAAGTCTGCATGTATCTCAGTACATACACCCCATAATCACAACTGCATCCACATATTAAACATGAAAACTATGGCGAGACATTATATGTTTCAATTAATTTAATTCTATACTCACCCGTTTGATTGCAGAGGGAGATTGATATATTCCAGGTTGACTTGGTTGTCTTCTAGGGATCTGTGGCCAAATTCTTGCAAGAGCTTGTGAAATTTCATTACCTAGGCAAAAAGACATACATATCATTTGGATGGTGGAAAAGATAGTGTAGTGAAATCTATAATATGGTGGCAATGACATGATACCGTGAACTGGTCGAGTTGATGCTTTAGACTTGCTTCGTTCATCTTCATGGAATTTAACACATATAGTGTTCTGCTTGCAGGGGATAGCGCGTAACAGCTCCAATGCTCCTTGTAGAGGCAAGAAGCAAAAATCTAGAATAATTATAAAATTTTAGTTACTGTACAGAGATATAAAAGTAACTAAACAGTAATATGCTTGTAAGTAAGCGTACATTATTACAACCATAATTAAACTTATCCAATTGCAGCTGAAGATGTCATATCTTGTTACAATTTGATCGAAGACACTCTCTACGAAAGTGGTGTCTTCGTAGTCCCTCTCGAAATGTACAATTACGCTATCCTATATAGGAAAAAATTTGTTATCCATTCATCAGATTATATTGAAATTACTGATTACAAATAAAGTATAAAAATTCTCACCATAAAGAGGGGGTTAAGAAAATGTCAAGTTACAACACCATTTTCTTCTAATTGTTGGTGATTCCATAGTGTTGCAACAAAGAGGACAGCCTAATTTGGGCAGCTCAACATTAAACAATGGAACTGAATATTAAATAATTCTATAAAAAGTAAGTAATACATACCATATTGGATACCTACTGTCTATTGTAGAGAGTGTGCAGGTCTGATTGTGACAAGTGGACTCCGAGTATACTAACAAGCACCCTTTCATATAAACAGAATGTATGTGAATCATATTATCATAGAAATATATAAATTAGTTTGAACTATCAAATTAATTTTGAGGTACCTATCTTTATTAGACAGTGATTTGTGGGCGCAATATGAAAACAAGGCGTTGAAGGCAGATTTATTTTGGTTTTTAGACGAGGTCATCGATGGTTTTTTCCTAGCATATGTTCTTGTTTGGCGGGGAGGAACATCCTTGTCTACTTTAGCAGCAAGGACTTCCTCAGGTTGTTTTTCTTTCTGAGGTGCCCCTTTGGTTTTCTCTAGCTCCTCAACTTCTTGCTGAGATGCCAAGGATACAGCAACAAGTGCCCCCTGGGTTTGATTGTGTTCCTCTTAAGCTTCTTCTTGTTGTGCTTTATCAAGGGACTTTGAGGGTGTTGCAGCCGCAGCCATCAGTTCAATGTTAACAAGTTTCAATTTCTTGTAAACTATTGACATTACATCTTTATAGATATTTCTTGTGAGCTGAAACAAAGTTAAAGTTAAATCTATAAAAAAATAAGACCTAGTGATGTGGCAGTTAGTGTTTAGTGTTTACCTCATGCTGCAACGTACTAGCAGCAATGTCCAGATCCATGCCGGCGCTTTCTAGGGGGACAACACCCTAGAATGTATATCAATATGTTAAATGAATCAACCTTTACAGAAATACATTGAAAACAACACGCTTATAACTTCACATACATATGCTTGAAAGTTTACATATATAATGTTTGAAAGAAATAATATGAGTGCTTGTAATTTAATAAATACTTTACAGTACCTCTTTACCTCTCCTCTCAATTTGAATGCGCATTTGAATTTGTTTGTTTTTCCAGTGCCTCATCAAAGGCGCCTCATTACTGACTTGGATTGATGGGTTGGAGAATTTGTAGAAGTAAAAAAGCTAGTAAATTCAAAACAATAAAACTGTCAATTGTAAATTTCAAGTAACAATATGCAAGTCCAAAATGTAACAACAAAACACAGCTTACCATTAAAAAGAATGTACAATCACCGAGTGATTTCTTTAATCCCCATTCGCCTTAAACTCCTGGATTTCAGCCACCAGCAATCCAAAACTAGTTGACCCCAGTTATATTGTGATGGATTGCTGACGTCTGCTACAACATCCAGGAGTCTAGTACTAGGGTTATTCTTGGAGGTTGGGCAGAGGAGCACGGTCAGGATGTACAAGATGAATGATCTTCTAAACATTATATCCACAGTGCCTAACCTAATATTTGCCTCCAAAGTGGTTAGGCTTATACCCTTAAGTGCATGCACCTCTGCGGACACTTTCCTGCCCCTCTTGTCACCTAGAGCTACGGACGTGCCAGACGAAGGTATGCCAAATACTGTGCCAACGTCCGCAGTTGTGACCTCAGCCCTGTTGCCTCGAACAACCACTGCTTTTCCATAATAATCAAAATTGTTGACCAGTTCTACACAGATGTCTAGGGCTAACAGTTTATAGTCAACCTCCAACAAACCCCTAAAACCCATCTCTCGAACATGCTGCTTCTAGTTTTCAGTTAGTTAGGCAACTAACTTCTGAAATTTTGTTAGAGAACACCTTGATAGGACAACAGCCTATTTCCATGATAATGCCAAAAGTAAGAATTCAGTACTTGTAATTTGGCATTTTTGTATGTAATTTGTTTGACATGTTTATAATAGTAAGATTGCAGGTGTTTGCTTGAAAATTTACCATTAACATAATCGTTATTATAGTTTAACATACATATGCTTGTAATTTAGCACTTACATTGTGAGACTTTGCATCACTCTTAGAGTGATATTTGTCCTTGAAGGCTTGCCGCCTTCTCCTGGTAGCTTTATCATACCTTTCCTTATCTGAGGAGGGTAGCTCATTCCATGCATTTAGTACGGCTCGATGACCCCGTGCGAATCCCAAGCCGTACATTTGTGCATTCTAAGCCATGAATTCTAGCCTGCAATCAATAATACTTTGTTAATTGCATTTTTTGTACAATATTGTGAATTTTAAGATGGATAATATTACCTAAAAAGATGTAGACCACTAACACATCCGTCCCCATGCTTTATTGGGACTTCATCTACGTTGCTTGCAGAAGCAGTAGTAGCAGCAGCCATCTATCCCATTTTTTGTGCAACTCTTTTGCGTGCCATTCTATATAAGCAACATCGGCAAAATAATAACGAACCATGCTATGGATGGTTGACACATAGCACATGCTTGTAAACTCGCACAAAAAAGATAGATTTCCTAAGATTGCTCGCAACCCATAGTTGGTGAAAACATATAATATTGGCTAAATATTATATAAACTATTCACTTTATCATCAATTTTGTTAATGCCCAACTAATAGAAAGCAAAATATACAGAATAGAGCTAGAAACATGGCTGGTGCAAAATATACAGAACATTTATATAAATTGTTCACTTTATCATTAGTTTCGTTAATGCTCAACCAATGAAAAGAAAAATATATAGACCAGAGCCAGTAACATGGCCAGTGCAAAATATACAGACCAGAGCCAGTAACATGGCCAGTGCAAAATATACAGATGGCGGGAAGCAAAATTAGGGCAGAAAATAGAGATGAGGGGAGGAAGAGAGAGCTTACAAGCTTCCTTGGTAGTTACTCCTTCTGGGTTGACGGTGTGGTGGGTTGTGGGTTCTCATTCCGGTGGTGCTCGGACGATGGTATGAGGAAGGGTTTGGTAGTGCTCGTGGCATCGTCTGGTTTTGTTCGTCACTTGGGGTGCTTAGAGTAGTAATCATATCATTCAGTCACTGTACCATTTATGGGATGTATAGAGAGAGTGTGCATGGGGAAGAAAAGGCGGCGCGTAATCATTAGTACAAAGAACATTTAAAAAGTCCAAGGAATAGTTCCATTTGATTACAAGTTACAAGTAATGACCCATTTTGGTCATAAGCATAAATCATTTCAGTTATAGCATGATTTCTGGGCATAATAGTGGCCGAGCGTTCCATTACAGGCAAAGTTCCTTTATATTACAAGAATTGTTCAATTGAGTTACAATCATAAACAGTTCAATTACAAGCATGATTTCCAAGCGTCACAATGGCTGAGCGTTCAGTTACAGGCAGAGTTCTTTTATGTTATAAGCATAGACCAGTAAGTTACAAGCATAAACCAGTTCAGTTACAAGTATATCATCTTGGTACCACAATGACTTAGCGTTCAGTTAAAGGCAAAGTTCCTTTATATTACAAGCATAAACTAGTAAGTTATAAGCATATACTAGTTTAGTTACAAGCATGATGTCCTGGCACCACAATGGCCGGGCGTTCAGTTACAGGCAGAGTTCCTTTATGTTCAAGCATAGACCAGTGTAGTTACAAACATCATCTCCGTTCATTGAACCATGTGCAACCCTATCCATTTTACACATTGATAAAAAAATATATATATGAAAGTCAATTGTCACTCTGTTTCAAAACTAACCATAATTGATTGTTTGGAATTTTTAGAAACCAAAACAAACCATAGTTTACAATTTTGGTTTGGGACCATGTTTGGTGATTTACTACATATAGTGGACTACATTCTTTGAACAAATTCATTATCTATGTCAATTGATTACAACAATCATACATTTTCAACAAATATATTTATAGAGTACATTCAGTCACACTAATATAAATGGCTTGTTCGGTAGCCCGGATAAGGGTGGATAAGGATAGTTTATTCACCTTTATCCATGTTCAGTAGATAGGATAAAAGAAGGTCGGATCAAGTTCGGGCAGAAGAGAGATTGGATAATAGTATGGTCAAATCTGGATAAACTATATTGGGATGAGGGTAAGATAATATTATCGGACTCCCACTCAACTTATCTGGACAATACTATCCTTACTACCATCGCTAACCATTATTTCTGCCATTTTTGCCAAATAAGATAATTATCTAAATTACTATGCAGTCAAGATACTTTATCAAAAACCTGCCATATCCTACTTTATCTTATCCAACCTACCAAACGACCCCATATATATAGAGTATACATCAATACAGTATATAATAGAGGGACTTGTTCAGTTGGTTGAGTTGTACTGTGATCATCAAATATCAAAGGAAACCGTACACAATTCCATTCCTTCCCAAATTGAACCAACCAAACCAAACCACAATCTCATCATTGTTAAAATGGTTTGGTTCAGTTTGTTGAACACCCATTTTAGATACGTGACAAATTATAACCTACTATTATATACATATGTACATCCATGGGTGCGTGTGCACGTGTAAATAGACACACACACACACATGTATTGATATACACACACGTGTATACACACACACACACACGTGTGGATATATATATATATATAAACACACACATTGTAAATATATTTTCTATTAATTAATACATGTATCTTGTTTAATTATTGAAATTTAATAGTTAGAAATCATTTACCCAATTAAATATGACATTTTTTTTTCTTTTCCAATATTTGAGTGACAAGGGCACCCCTCACCCAAAATATGGACATCATAAGGCGAGTAAGTTTAAAACATTCCAAAATTCAGTTTCCCCCCTCGCAAGTTTGTCTCATACGCGCTGACCTACATTACGATAACACACAGATAGAGGGAGAGAAAGAGCGAAAGAGAGAGAGACGACCCACATGACGGGTGCCTTGATTCCTTTAGGGTGTGACTGTGGTCCACCATTTGTGTTCCTCTTCGCAACTGCGTTCTTGCCTATGGCATTATTTCTAATATTTGTAAGTGTTTTCTATACTCAGTTTCTGCATTATTTCATCAAACCCATTTTTGGTCCTTCCGTATTACCTTAGTGTGAGAGTTTATATGGTTTTTGTATGAGGTTATATTAGGTGGTTTAATATATAGAATCTGTGCTCTATTTTCTTAGTTTCTCCAGTTTGCTTCCTGTTGCATCTGTATGACTATTTGCTGTACAAATAGTATAACTCGCTCATGGTTATGGGAATGGAATGTTAGATAACATTGAAATTCAATAATTTTGTTACCTATTCTTCTCCCAAAATAAGCCCTTTGCAAAATATGGCTTCCAATTGGGATTGGATGTACCGGCGCTTGGATGGAATGGGTTTCTAAGGGATGAGTTTGCTAGGAGGGTAGTACAATTTCTAGATTTTGCATGTTCCCATCTAGAGATTGTGAATAATGCTTGTATAAAATGCCCATGTTTGAAGTGTCGCAATTAGAAATTCAATAACTGTGAAACTGTACACTATCACCTCCTGCGTTATAATTTTGACAAAGGCTACACTACCTGGGACATTCATGGGGAACCATTTCGCCTACGTTTAGTTGGTGAAAATTCTACATTTAGGAATGATGACAACTTTAGAATGAGAGACATGATCTTGGATGCTGCAGAACCAAATTTTGATTGGTCATTTCCTAGGGATGAGCATCCAACAAATAGGGAACAACCATCAACCAGAAGTTGAGAAGTTCTATCAGTTGTTAAAAGATGCAGAGGAACCTTTGTGGGAAGGTTGCACCAAACATATAAGATTGTCCGCACTGTCACAGATGTTGAATATTAAGTCCGATTTCAACCTATTCGAACCATGTATAGATCGCATCATAACATTGATGAGAAGCACGATACCAGAAGATGTAGTGTTCCTAAGTAACTTGTACAATTCAAAGAATATGGTGGCCAAACTTGGTTTGGGTTATCAGAAGATCAATGTTTGTCATAGAAATTGCATGTTATATTACAAAGAAGACATGCACCAGACAAAATGCACGATGTGCGGTCATGAGAGATACAAGCCACAAAATGTAAGCTCTAGAATAGATGTGCCATTCAAGGTTTTGCGCTACCTACCTCTCATCCCAAGACTTCAAAGGCTTTATATGTCAAAGATTACATCCAAGGAGATAACATGGCACTTTCATAATCCATGTGAAGATGGTAGCATGGCACACCCTGCGCATATTGAAGCGTGGAAGCATTTTGATCGTACTCATCCTCAATTTGCATCTGAGCCACGCAATGTTCGCCTAGGAATGTACATAGATAGATTTACTCTATTCAACAACAACGCCATTCCTTATTCTTGCTGGCTAGTAATGCTGGTCGTATACAATCTTTCCCTTGGCATAGCAATGGAGGAACCGTATATTTTCTTAAATATGGTTATTCCGGGTCCAAAATTTCTCAGAAAAAAGTTGGATGTGTTTTTGCGGCCTCTTTATTGATGAATTATAGCTATTATGGCATGAAGGAGTTGAGATGTATGATGCATTCAATAAACAGAATTTCATTATGTAGGCAGCCCTTATGTGGACAATTAATGACTTCCCTGCCTATGGCATGATATCTTGCTATAGCACTCATGGTAGATTGTCCTGTCCATATTGTACGGAGCGTACGAAGGCTTTCCATCTAATCAATGGACGGAAATACTTATAGTTTGATTGTCACCATCAATTTTTGCCTTCCAATCACGCATACCGAGCACAAAGTCGATAATTTATCCGAGGTCGACATGAAGAAGACAATCCTCCTCCACGTTTATCAGGAACAAAAATCAAAAGGAATCTGTATTGTCCACTAAACTAAGATGAAGATGGGAATCCTAAAAATTTGCCTGCATATGGTGATGCACATAATTGGGTTAAAAGAAGCGTCTTTTAGGAGTTGTCTTATTAGACCACAAATCTTCTTCACCATAACTTAGATGTGATGTATATTGAAAGAAATGTCTTCGAAAATGTGTTCAACACTTTGCTAGATGTGAAGGGAAAGTTGAAGGACAATGGGAATGCAAGGAAAGACATAAAGTTTGTATTGTGATCGGCCTGAGCTACATATGTTTTAGAACAATAGAGGACAACTAGTAAAACCCAAAGTAACCTACACACTAAGTGCCAAACAAGTGAAAGAGGTGTACAAATGGACGAAAGGCCTGAAACTTCCTATAGCTATGCTTCAAATATTAGCTGGTGTGTGAATGAAAAGGAATGGAAGTTCTATGCAATGAAGAGTCATGATTGCCACGTGTTCATGCAGAGATTACTTCCAATTGTTTTCTATGACCTCTTACCTAAATTGGTGTGGGAAGCCATATCGGAGCTGAGCGTTTTCTTTAGAGACATATGCTCAACTGTTTTGCATGTAAAACACATGCAGCTCCTAAAAAATAATATGTGGAGATAATCTGTAAATTAGAGAAAATCTTTCCACCGACATTCTTTAATGTAATGGAGCATCTTCCCATCCACTTGGCCTATGAAGCAAAAGTTGGTGGGCCGATACAGTATCGTTGGATGTATCCATTTAAAAGGTATAATACTAAGTTATCATATCCGACAATGTACAATTTTGCATTTATGCATTGGTCAATTATCACATACACAAATCAATATAGTCTCTATATTTTTATAGGTTTCTACGTCGTTTAAAGCAAAATGTGAAAAATCGTACCCATGTGGAAGCTTCTATTGTGGAGGCATACATTATTGAGGAAGTGACAACATTTTGCTCTTTATATTTTGACTTCAATATACACACCAGATTAAATCAAGTACCCAGAAATGACGATGGTGGGGAAGTGCAGTTGTGTGGGGAGTTTTCAGTTTTTTGTAATCCGAGTAGACCTTTTAGGACTCAAAGAAATCGATGACATTTCCACAACAACGTAGAATATTGGGCTGCACATAGGTATATGCTCCTAAATTGTGAAGAAGTTGTTCATTTTACCATGTGAGTTCTCACAACACGTAGTTTATGATGACCTCAGAAACAGTTTTAACTTACTTATTATAATTGGTTTTTGGATTTGTCCAGCAAGTTTGATGAAGACATGTATAGGCTATACCCAAGCCTTCCAGAGGAGGACTTAGGGAGATTACAGGATTCCAAATTCTCCCGATGGTTGCTGGATTATGTAAGTATAATAAAGTAACAGTTTCAGCCACTAACTGTATGATGACAGCTAAAATTACGTAAAAACAACTTCGCAGGTTAGAGATCCTCAGCATATAGTTGATGAAAACATTTGCTGCATAGTATAAGGACCTAGTCAGTTGGTCAAAATATATAATGGTTATTTTGTAAATGGGTATAAATTTCACATGCTTGATTATGGACGGCATAAATCCATATTGAATAATGGTGTCTATGTGCTGGGGAGCTCATGGAGTGAGGATGAGGTTGATTGTTAGGATTGTTGGAAGAGGTGCTGGAATTAGAATTCTTTGGAATGGAAACCATATCATTTTATTCAAATGCCATTGGTTTGATGTGTCCTCTAGCCATAGTAGATTGAATCTGCGATTTGGGCTTGTTGAAATCAATCACACCCGGAAGCTAAGCACTACTAATTTATTTGTATTGGCTCAACAAGCCCAGCAAGTCTACTATACAAGTTTTCCCGAAAACACTAGGGGGAGGCGTGACTGGCATGCAGTGTGTAAAGTTAAATCGAGAAGCAAAATTCAGATGCCCCTTCTAGCAAGGCAGAGGGAACGCGATCTTCCTATACCTAATGCTCCATTTCAAGAAAAACGTGTACTAGCACCATTTCAAATATTTCTTACTATTGAATTTGATTCTCTAGGTGTCTTAGTAGATCATAGTGCAACACTAATTGAGGTACCTGTTGAGGAACTTTGACCCGTCCAATCGCAGCTAAGTACATGAGAGGAGTGGAATTTGAAGAGGGAGATACGGATGAATCTGAACCTGAGTTTGAAGATTTTGATTCAAACAGTAGTTAGGATGGGGGGATGATTAGCAACCAGTGACTTTTGTATCAAGCTGCCAAATAACATTTTCAAAATATTTAGAAATGTAATTCTACTACTGTACATGGTAATTTTTCTTATATGTTTATAATATTTAGTTTTTGTTTCAAGTTCGACAAGCTGTCGAAGGTTTATTTTTTTGTTTGTTGAACTGTTCATGTGATTTTGTTGAACTTTTCAGTATTAACTCACATAATATGTTGTATTCACTCATCCAGCTATTTACTATTCCATTTCACCTGACAAAACCAATCAGGTAACCTCTATTTTTGTCCTGTCAACTGTCAAAATTTGGGTTTATGAAAAAGATTACACTGGCAATGCATGTTGTATGTGTAGGATGTCTTCTAGCAGAGGCTGGGGACTTGGTAGGCGTGGCAGAGGTGCGCGTGGACTTGGCGACAAGCACACTACTGACCAGGTGACTCAGACGTTTGACCAAGCAGCTAATGAATTCCATATTTGAGACGAGTTAGAGGCCGGTAGGCGGACGGTGGATACATCATCCAGCGCTGCAGCTGTGGGCCAGCCCTCTCCATCTAGCGTTGAACATGCTGGCCACCTTTCCCTTTCCATCACAGCACATGTAGGTCAACTCGAATCTACGAGTTCTGAATCTACCCATATTGATGGCTGCCAACATATTCAACTATTTCATAGTGGGTAAACTTTGCTTCTAACTTGGTCTAATTTTATTATTTAGTCCTAACTTGTCTACATATTCCTGCAACTAAACTTCATTCAATTTGCATTTGGCAGTTTCATTCCTGAGGGTGTCATTTGCCAAATAATGTCCATTTTTAAGAGGTATCTAGGGCCACATGCAACATGGGAGCAAGTCCCTTAGGATAGGAAAGACAAGCTATTTAATAAATTTAAGGTGATACTATATATATCCATACAAATATTTGTTTTACATAACAAGAATCTGTAATTTACATATTTGCAATTTCAAAAAACTATTCCAATTCTGATAGATGTACACGTGATTGCCACACCATGATGCCAATATACGACACTCATGGGAGCAAACCTACAAGAGAAATTACAAGAACACAATTCATAGAATAAAGAAAGGAACAATCTAGCAAGTTGGGAGTGATGAGCCAAGGGAACTAATGAGAGCAGTGCCCAAATACATGCTCGCCGCTGACTAGGAGGCAATCTGTAATGGCTGGATGAATGCACCAAACTATCAGAATAAGTGCATAAAAGTCAGAGAGAACAGATTGAATGAGAAAGATGGATCAATTGTAAAGCACACCGGCGGTTCCATTTCATTTGTCGAGCACAAACATAGAATGGTAAATTTCTTATCATAGTCACCGTTCAGTTACATTTATTTATATAAATTATTCATTTAATGAATTAATACACTAGGAACAAGGCGGGATGAGGGTCAGCCAAGTTGCAGTCCATGACCGTACTCACCGGAGACAACAAAGAGAGGGTGATTATGTCGATAAGAAGTCGAAGAGGGTTCGAGTAAGTTTCTAATGCCAAATTCACAATATATTAAAATTCACTACCATAATTTTCAGCAGATATATGTTTTTATGCTACTACTATTCTTGACAAAGTGCTTAAAACATTTGATTTTCCATTAGACCTATTATATCATGTGGTTCTAAAATTTGAAGGTGGCTTACTTCTTAAATTAGAATGTGGCTTATATACTTTGTTTAGGCAAGTAAGCTTCCAATAGCTTCTAATACCTATTATATGAGGCTGAGCTGAGATCTGCTTGTAACTGAATAGAATCCTGCTTGTAACTGAAACAATAGTTGCTTGTGTGACTGGGATTAAACTTCATTTTATCAACGAAGATATATACACATAACTGAACTTAGATGTGCTTGTAACTATACGGGCCTCTCATTGTAACCATACAAAGCTATGCTTGTTACTAAACAAGTCATTACCTCTAAAAGTTGGTCCTAGTTTGGTTGAATAGAGGGACATATCTACATGTAACTGAAAGGAGATATGCTTGGAATTGAGCTGAGATCTGCTTGTAAATAAACGGAACCTTGCTTGTAACTGAACCAATGGATGCTTATGGCTTAGACCTGTTCAGTTACAAGCATAGTTCTGACTAGTTACAAGAATATCGCAGCTAAGTTACAAGCACAGTTCTGTTTGTCTTTTTAACCAAAATCTATTTTTTTAATTTTTCTATTCTAGTCTTATCATCATGTAAGGTGATAGGATTACTTGTCATTAGTTTATTTCTAAGAGGAGTATGACCACTCATGTTGCAGTCAATATGGCAACAATCCTATTCCAGATAGCTCATTTGATGCACAAAAATGGGTTGCAACCTGTGGTAGGCCTTTCAAGAATCAAATTTATGGTTTTAGGAACACCTATCATTGCAGAGAGCTTGCTTCTATTGGTAGTTCATCTGAATCCATCTCTACAGCACCTCCTCTTGAATATGTCAGTTTGGATTAATTACAAGAGGCAATTACTAAAGCGCTTGCAAATGAGAGACAAGTAGCAGCATCAAGAGAGGCACAAGTGGTTCAGGAGGCCAAGAAATTAGCAGAAGAGACACTGAAAGCCAAAGAGTAGGCAATAAAAAGGCCAGGGAGGAGGCTATGATGGCTGCAATGGCTACAATGATGGAAAAGTTTAATACAATGTAAGGTGGATCATCAACTCAAAATCAAAGCACTGGAGAAGGTAATAAGCAATGAAGTTACAGTTTAACATTGTTATGTTTTAATACTTTACATTCTTATTTCATTTTTTATATTCCAAAATAGTTATCAAATTGTATTATTAAAAATTTTGACATTTCAAACCAATTGTACTATGATGTTTAATTACTTTTCATGTATGCTACTGGTGAATAACAATTGAAATGATACAAATACATTACAAGAATTTTTATAATGCATTATGGGAATTGAAATGATATATATATATATATATATATATTACAGCAATTATAGCATTAGTGACCCCTACAATGGGTCATAAGGAGATCACAAAATTAGTGACCAAATTGTGACCCTATACGCAGTTAGGATATAAGGTTTAAAGGGGGTCACTAAATAGTGATTGACTAGTAACGAAAAAATTGCGATCACTGATTACTTACCGCATTCCTGATCACTAAATGTGTATCTAATTTTATTATAAAAAGGGTCACTAAATAATCAGTGACCGCCACAATCGGTCACTAATCAATAACCGTCACAATCGGTTACTAATTAGTGACCACATGTTTTTCGGTCACTGATTAATGATGAAAAATTGCAGCACTATTTAGTGACTGAAGTAATGGCGACACTAATTAGTGACCGAATTAGTGACCGATTATATTCGGTCACTGATTAGTGACTGCCTTGGTCACAAAACCGATTAGTGATGAGGGTTTTTCTGACCGACCGTAGCGGTCACAAATGCGGTCACTGATTTATTTAGTGATTACTGTCATTTGAAATTAGTGACTGATCATGCGGTCACAAAATGACATTTTTCTGGTAGTATCTGGAGTTACCATGTTGATTCATTTTTTTTAATTATTAACAAGAATTTGGGTTTGTCAATGTCCAACTTCAAATGGCAAAAGACATTTCTACCTCTCTCTCTCAAAAAAAAAAAAAAAGAAACAAAAGAAACAAAAGAAAGAAAGACAATTTTGAGGGGTTGGATCCGTGAAAAGATGGACACATCTTTACGTCTTTTTATTAAATTTATTGAGTCCATATACAGTTTAGTGAAATTAACAAAACTGGGGAGAAACCAACTGAAAATAATGCCTTTGAAACATAACCGTATATTTTTTTTAGCTTAACGTTGATCAATTAAAAAATGTAAATTAATCCCAACCTTGAAATGAATCTATTAGGTCCTCATGCTCGTATCTTAACCTGGGTCATGCAAGCTTTCTTCTTGTCAATCTTTCTTGAGAAAATTAGGCTCATTGTTTATTTGAACAAGCAAAAAAGGAAATAGAATCTTTATATTTGGATTAGAAATAAATTAATATTTTTTTTGAAGATTTTGCAGTCACTATGAACTAACGAGCCAGGTGAAGATGAAGTGCAATAGGAAATTTTATGATGAGATAGTATGAACTGTTTTGAGCTACCATAATTGTGGCAGATGAGTATCTATGCATTGAGAAAAATTCTTATTTGTATCCTAAAGAATAACCTTTTCATAGCTAGTGATCACATCACACAAACCATAGTAATTAGTAAATAATCAAATCAATTCAAAATCAACTAGAATATTGGAAGCATAAATTACCCCAGTTTAATACTATAATAACAACATAGAAAAGGGTTTCTTTTTTTTTTGGGGGGGGGGGGGGTGGGGAACAAATATCTAAGTGAAGGATTTCATTTTTGTTTCTGCAAGAATGATATCCTTAATTTCTAGATCATCTGGAGGATTTTCCAGTATCACCAATTCATCATCACTACCCTTGCCCAATTCAGCTATGAGCTTGGCTAATTTGTTCTTTACTGGACAAATGTAAGATAAAGTACAATTGCACCTAGAACAAAGAAATAAAATGTCTTTCAGTACCATGTTTCTTGAAGCCGTAGGTTCATAATAATACCCGTATTTTCCCCCTGGGGTGCAAACATCAGAAGTTGTAATATTGTGAAGTTTTATCACTGCTGGCCAATTATCATTTCGAATAAGAATATTTGACCAGCCTTTCTCCAATATGATTGTAAGTCCTATGTAGATAACCCATTCTACTAGCATGACTTCAATGTCGACTGCATTATAGTTTTCACTAAAACCTTGGGCCATTCCTCTTCCATCTCCCATACGTCCATAATATCCAAGTATCCATTTTCCTTCACCATCTCTTAAAACTCCTCCATACACAACATCTTTGAAGCCTCTCAAAAAATGATCATCAAAATCTCTGGTATTCACATTTGTATTCAATGCAAATTTATCTGCAACAACAATTAAAAAAAAATAGTACTACCTAATCAGTAATAACAACGAAATATGTCAACTATTCTTGTCTCTCTTCAGAAGATCCCTAACTATCAATCTCTCTAATCAAAATGCTCCGAGTTGTTAATTTGAGCCAATGTTATTCCTAGTTAAAATTGAATAAAATAAAGATGCAAATCCCACTCCATTCCACACGTGGTGTTAGCCAAATAAAATGTAAAAGGAAAAGGGAAAAATGAAAGTTGTATGGTAATCTAATTCCCTCTTTTCCCCAGCCATCATAAGCCCCCAAACCCTGCATAATTTACCTAATCAAAATGTGCAGGTATGAAAAATATAAGAATAAATTTAAAACTAATATTATAAAGTTTTATATTTCATCTACATATGCATGGACAAAAATAATAATGAGATAGGGAAAGAGATATTTATTTTAACAATTAGGTTGATAGAACAACTCATTTAAGAAAAAAATATATCAATGAATAATACAATTTTGTAGAACAATATTAAATAAATATATAAATAAGTTACTATAAAAAATTTGAATATGTTGTCCATATTTGAATAAATTGAAATAAAGATATGAGAAAATGAAAGTGAGAAACCTGTTCTTATGCATTGTATGCATGTCTATTTATAGGCAATCAAAGGAGGAAATTAACATATTCAATTACTAAATTTGATAAATTTTAGTGTTCACTTAGGAATTTTCATTTTATTTGTGTAATATATTTGTTGAAATATCCAAGGTATGGAAGTGGAAATCAAGGGACAAGAATAATCCTTACAGTTGTCAGGTTTATAGTTGTGTATAGTGGCATATGGCTCTCCAATCACGCAGACTTCGGGTGAGAGTTGCCCTTCTTTGGACTCTTCAGAGATAATCTGGATTCTATTCTCTTTCGCTTTAAAATATTCATTATTTGTCAAAACTTTATCTAAAGCAGGTATGAAAAATACAAGAATAAATTTAAAACAAAAATTATAAAATTTTATATTTGATCTAAATATAAATGGCAAAAATAATAATGTGATAGGGAAAGAGATGTTTATTTTAACAATTGGGATGATAGAATAACTCATTTAAGAAAAAAATATCGATGAATAATAAATTTTATAGAACAATACCGAATAAATATATAAATAAGTTATTGTAAAAATTTGAAAATATTTTTCATATTTGAATAAATTGAAAGAATGATATATAAAAATGAAAGCGAGAAACTTGTCCTTATTCTTTGAATGTATGTCTATTTGTAGGCAATCAAAATGGGAAATTAACATATTCAATTATTGAATTCGATAAATCTTCGTAAAATGTTCACTTAGGAATTTTCATTTTATGTGTGTAATTTGTATTTGTTGAAATATCCAAGGCATCGTAGTAGAAGTTAAGGAATAAGAATAATACTTACAGTTGTGAGGACTATTGATGTATATGCTAGGCTCTTCCCTCAAGAGAGAGTTGCAAGGGAGTTCACTATCTTCATACTCTTCATAGATAAGCTCGACTCCAATCTCTTTCACTTTAAAATATTCATTATTTGTCAAAACTTCAACGTGGAGTTTTTCCATGCTTTGCAACCTATAATATGAAATTTCCCAGTAACTCAACTCCATTATATCCTGAGTGGTTTCCTTATCTCCAATAACCCACTTGTACATATTATTCCAAAACCCTTCTTTGCTCTTTTTATTTGTACTTGTCATATATTGTTGACCATCATCATAATAAATATCTTGATCATGGTGTGGTAAGGTAAATATGGAGCACACTATCAAGCCTGAAATAAAATTATGATACAAAGGCACTGCCAATTCTATTGATGGTCCTCTGCTTCTAAATTCAAACCATCTAGGGACTTCACTTTCCAGGTGATATTCCGTAAAGTTATGACGAAATGAGGGCTCAATTAAGTACTCAACCTGAGAAAGAAAGGATAAGATAAAATCAATTATTATTTATTTTGAGAAAAATATCTTTTATTTATAATGCTATTATAAAGCTAACTAGTATTAGCTATTGGAAGTTTTAATAATAATACTATTTTTGGAAAAAAAAAAAAATATCTTAAAAATATAAAATTAAAGATGCCATAAAATTTGAAAGTCTAAAATTAAGTATAAGAAACAGTTTAATAATAAAAAGTATTTTATTCCAAATGAAAGTAAATAATGAGAGTCCAATCACCTGTAAATCCAGTCACCGATTTTCTTTATTCTTAATTATCTCAATAGCAAAAGTAGTCTTCACGAACCACTTTTGCATTTATAAAAAATATTAGACAATTATGATTTACAATAAGAATTAGAGAACATTGACTATTTTATTTTAATTTATAATTTAAAATTATAAATCAATGTTTGAAGGGACAAGTCCAAGTAATTAATGTTTAGGCTATTTGTTTTAGTATTAGAAAATTGAAACTTAATGAAAATATTAATCAGTTAGGTGTTTAAAGTCTGGTTTTGTTAATTTTTTTAAGGTTCTTTTGTGGTTGTTTTCTAATTCTTTTATTTTCTTTTGATATTTAAATAGAGCATGCTTTAAGAAAGAGAAATTCTAAAATACCTATATCTTTATTTTTTTTACTGGATAATAAAATTTAAAAAAAATAACTATTTTTAAAACAAAACAAATTTCACAAAAATTTGAAATTTCTTTTTCTATAAAATAGTCAAAAATTAAAAAACAATTTTAAACTGAAAACCCAATGTCCATCTAAGTTATTGACAATGTTAAACCCGAAAGCAAGAGAGCATTTACTTTTAATACAAGGCCAACGTTCGCCTTTAGAAAACAAAACTTGTTGCTACGGAGATTAATAGAACATTTGACAAGTACTAAATGTACAACCCATGGATGATGCATTCTCAAACTGAAAACTATTAAACGAGAAACAAAATTTATGACGTAAATGTTGAATGCAAGTATGTTGAAGTTTGGATCAAGAGGGTGAAAGAGATTGAAGTGCACCTGGAGAGGAATTTTCAATGCCATTGTTGCTAAAAAAGGATTGGCATAGCCTTACGCTTGAAATTTTGTTGAACTTCATGTCCGCATGATAAGCCACAAGTAACAAACATCACAAAACAAAAATTGTGAATGAGTACAGGGTAGAATCCAACTAAAGGAGATCATCAAAACAAGGGAAAACTAAAACAAGTTTCAAACGGGCATATATCAACATATGTATAATTTTGATTTTATATTTTAGAATAAATTACATTTAAGGGTGTTTATTTTTTAGATAATTATAATATTAGTCAAAATATAAAGATGAATACTTATTCAAAGGATTTTCAAGGTTTAAAGCGCTCACCCACTAATTTCCTCAATATAAACTTAGCTTTTGTTTCAAATTTCATACAAATCTGATATATAAAATAATATTTTTTTATGTTTAGAAACTAATTGTCAATTATAATAAGTGAATTTATAAGCTAAGGGCCTAACTAATAGCTTAGTCTTCCTAAACTAGGCTACCTTTGTGAATTTGCAAGCTATCCCCTAATTTTAAAAACCACGTGAGGACATGTGGCACGTGATGATTAAGTACTCTTGGACCAGGATTGCACACTTATTTGTCTTTTCCCCTCTTTTCTTAATTCCATAAATTGAAAAATTTTTAGTGCTTTGTATTCATGAAGTAAATATGAATCTTATTACCACAGAAAATTTTTGAGTAAGGTATTACATAAATCTCCAAAAAATAATACTACTTTCTAGCAAAAAATAACTCAAAATAAAGATATTACATAATTTCAAAGTAAAAATAATAATAACAAAATCCACAATCATATGAAATTATTGGAGTATATAAATAAGGATAACAAATTCTCATCTATTAATTTACAAGTTCAAGAATCATAATATATATTCGTGACTCAAGAATCTCATTATGTTTAAATAAAATTAAAATATAAAAAACTCACCAAATAGCCTATTATTTTCACACCTCAATCTATTTATTAAGAAAATAAATTAATTATCTATTCACCGTGCTAAAATAATTTTGATATAACTTGGGTCTCTTTAATTAAATAATCAAATTTTCTAATCCAATTTCCTCATCAGTGCAGCTGAAAATTCTCCTAATTTATCAATTTGTGGCCTTAAATTTGAAATATTTCAATGTGGTCCTTGATCTAACTAAGGTTTGATATCTAGCCTTCATCTCACCTTAGATTTCTATTTCAGCCATAAAGGTTTGTTTAATTAAAACCTCGTCCCTAAAGTTTAGATAATTTGGTTAGGCCCAAACTTTTTTAAATTGTATTTATGCCCATACATTTTAAGAAATTCTAAAATAGCCCCATAGCTTTTAAAAATTACAAGCCACCCTTTCTTATACCTTCAGCCCCTGAACTATTCAGCGCTTTCTCTCTTCCCTTGGCTTCTTTTTTCTTTATTACTCTTTCCTCTTCTTTTTCTCATGTTTTCCCTTTCTCTTCCCTCGTCTTCTTTTTTCTTTATTACTCTTTCCTCTTCTTTTTCTCATGTTTTCCCTTTCTTCTTCCCTCGTCTTCTTTTTTCTTTACTATTCTTTCCTCTTCTTTTTCTCTTTTTTTCCCTTTTTGTTCTTTTTTTTATTCATTTTTCTTTCATTTCCTTTTTCACCTTCTCAGTTTTTTATTTTTCTTTTTCTTTCCCTTGGTTGCAGAGCCACAATAGTTGACTGTAGCCACAGCGCCCAACTCTCTCCTCTCTGTTCTCTCTCCCCATCCATACCTTGTTTTGTTTCTAACTTAATGGAGGCAATGGCAGCACCCGCAACAATGGCGATTGGGACTGCTTCCTTCTATCTCTCTATCTCTCTCTCTCTTCAATTAGAACGTCTAAATCACTTAAGGTTTCTGGGTTTGTCTCCGTCTCAATTTACTCTTTCTACTCATAGCTCTGTCTCTATGCTCCGTATTTTCTCTCTTACCTCTCATTTGTTCTTTTTTTTATTTTTCTATTTTCTTCTTCCAGTTTGCAGATCCATCACATTTGCACTCCTTTAGACTCTATCTGCTATCCAAATATCTTGAAGAGCTGAGTACTATAATTATTATATTGTTATTACAAACTACAAACTCTCCTAGATCACTCTTGTCCTAAACGTATTCAACTAAAAAATACAAATAACACCTAAAAATAATAAATTTTACTTTTTTTAATCCTAGATGTTATAGTGGGATATATATTAACTAATATGGATAATAAAATAACATATTAAAGAAAAATAAATTAACAAATAATAGAATTTTATAGAATGATTTTAAAAACAAAACAAATTTGTTGTTATTATGGAAATTTGTTAATATGTTCCCCGTAGTAGCACATCATTGATAAAAAGAAAAAGAAAATGACAAACCTTTCTTTTGCAGGCAAATTGGAGACTCTTTCCTTTACATTCTCGGAACAAAATGTGAACTCCAATCTCTTTCACTTTTAATTCGACATTAGAAAACAAACCAGTTTCTTGAACTCGAATGAAAAGTACGTCACCACCTCTCAAGTCATCATGCTCCAACTTCCAATAACTCAAATCTATCATATCTTGACTAGTTTTTGAAACTCCAATAAACCACCTAGCGCTATTTTGAAACATTTTACCCGAACTCAAATTCATAATCATGGTTGGAAAAGGATATGCCTTAGAAAAACCCTTGTCTTCGTCAGAAAGAGCATATACAAAACACACATTTAGTCCTTGAACCGTAATTTTATCCCCATAAAAAGGTACATTTAAATGCATAGATGATCCTTCTTTTTTAAAATTGTACCATCTTGGAACCTCATTTCCTGGAAAATATGTTGAAAATATGTTAAACTCCATTATCATCATCATAATCAAAAATTCTATGCTTGGATCCCCCTCGATAAATTGAGTGACATTCCTGTGGAAAAATAAAAAGTTGAAATTATTTATTATTTAGTTTGACAAACAAAACATCATTTTTAATTTACACAATAAATGCACATAGTGCTAAATTCAATATGGACTGTCAGAATTTTTAATAACAAAATAGTCTCTATGAACATATCTAATCACCCACCATAGGAGATAGTTGAACTCAATCAATTCGAACAATCTAATAAACATGCTCTTCAATTTTATTTTGCAGGGTCTTTCAATGTACTCATACTAGGGATAAGCCTACGCAACGCATGAGATAAATGTTATTAAAAAAAAAAAAAAAAGATAACGTTTTAAAAAATATAAAGTTAATGGTACAAGTAATAAAAAAAATTTTCACAATTCAATGTTAGGCAAAAAGAACAGTATAAGTAACAAAAAAGATTTATTCTCAATGAAAACGACAAATGAGATAGTGTATGCAGTCAAAGGTTCTTTATTTTTAATTATCTTAAAATACAAATGTTGTCTGCGTAATTGAAGTTTGCGTTCGTCCACTATGGTTCTTTATTCTTAATTATCTTAGCATACAAATGTAGCCGACAAGAATAAATTTCACATTTAATAAAAAAAATATTAGATTATTAGAGCATTCACTATTTTATTCCAATTACATAATTTAGAATAACATATTAATCTCTAAAAGGAATACAGTTAATCAATATTATGTGAATGCAAATTAATATATTGTAAAGAAGAATTATACTTTGGGATAGTTCAGACATACCAATGTGACTATTTTTTTTCCTTAGTGGTTCACCTAAAAAGAGAGATTGATTTTTTATTTTTAATTTTAATGTTTTAGACTATTTGATTTAACATGAGAGAAAAGCTGAAATCCCAAGAAAAGAAAAACAAACCCGCCGTTGTCCCACTTTCACTCTCCCATTCCTTATTCTTCTCTCACCTATTTATTTTTTATATTATAAAATGGAACACAAAAATCATAAACTTTATCAGACACAAAATTTTGTTCATATAAGTTTCCATATATTATATTTGATATTTGCTTCCCAAATGGTCATATATATCCCTAATATCTATCATAAAAGTTATCATACACAAAATGGAACCAAATATAGAAGAACAACAGAAGTGGAAAGAGATTATATTTTATGCTTTAGTAAAATAAAACAAGCTTTTAATTTGAAAAATTACTAAGCAGGTAGACAATATATGTTTAAATTATTTAAAGTGAAAACAATGTAATTCTCCTAACCTAGTAGCGGGCATGGGGAAGAAGTAGAGAAAAATCTAATTCCAAAAGTTCTATTCAAAACAACCAACCAATCAAATAAATGTAATTCATAATAAATACTTAAATATGCCGAATTAAAGAAATTTAGGAGTATTATATGTGTGGTGGGCACATGTGATCTAGCCTAGATAGAAAGAATGAGAGAAATTAGTGTACCTGCAGAACAAGTCGCTCGCTATTTATCCGATACTGATATATCTTCATATTTGTAATCTCCAAGGATTCCCAATTTGACAAAAGGAGGTTATTAATTATCTCTTTGTCAACATTCTCAATTGCTTCTACCTTGAAATGATTGAATAGCTTAACTAGACTTTTACATCCATTATAATCTATCTCAAAACCAATGGTTGGAAGTAACCAGGATGTTACTCTTTCCAATAATAGGCATTCTTTCACGTCTAAAATTTTTAAACTCTTCATTGGAAGCTTTGTAATTGAACGAAGCTCTGTGCATGAGCTCAATATGAGATCCTCCAGTCTAGTAAGGCGAGTGAAGCAATCTGGCAAACTACAAATGAGATTGTTGCTCAGATTTAAATATTTCAGCAAGGACATCTTAATAATATCAGTTGGTAAAGCATCATCCTGTAGATTGCAATCAACAAGACTTAAATGTACCAAGGATGCTGGTAAATAAGTAAATGAAATTCTGAAACTTTTATTCAACTTTAATGACCAAGGCCAAATGGATGAATATTGTGTTTTGACTTTTCCAACTCCACCTGCTTTAAGCACTTGAAGAGACTTTATATTCTCAAGCAATCTTGGCCATTCTTCTAAATTTGTGCAACCAGATATGTCAAATGTCTGTAAGTTCAACCCACCAATACTTTTTGGAATGTTGCTCAATTTTGCACAATTTCTCAAGTTTAACAAAACAAGTTTCTCTAATAGTTTAACGGACTCATGAATCTCAACCAAACTTGTACAATTCTCAAGTATGAGTTTCTCAAGGTTTACTACCAATGAGAAGTTTGGTGTTTTGATAAGATTGTAAGAATCACTAAGATTGAGAGTTTTCAAACAATTGAGATTCTGCAAGAAAAATCAAAAAGAAAAAGAGAGACAAATAAAATTAAATTAAAATGGCAATTTATTGAAACCATTCATCACAAATCTTATGTACATGTTAATCCAAAAAAATTAAATAAATAAATAAGTCACATACCTTGGCTCCAGTCCAGACACTTCTTAAGCTGCTATATGGCATTTCAAGAATAACTAATTTCTCCAAATAGAAATCACTTGGTATTGATTGTAATGGAGATCCATGCCAACACAACCATCTCAACCCTTTAGGAAAATTTTTGTAACTCCCATTAAGTTGCACGTAATTGATCATCAAAAATTTAAGATTACACATCATTGCAAATGCTTCGGTCTCAAAAGCCACTTCACATGAGTTTCCTAATGTGGTGCTTGTAACCCAATTCCTTAGGTTATGGAGGAATGATTTGTCAAAGGCATCTTGAAACTTGCATTTTCTACTACCATCAAGGTTTCTATTTTCAGATTTCTGTATATTTAAAATAAAACCTTCTATTTTTACAGTGCCCTGAAGAATATTTAAAAAAATTTCATTAATTAGTAAACAACCTACAAAAATTCTGACAAGCATGCATAAAATAATGATAAATACTTACAGATTTTCCTGCAAAATATGTAAGGAATCTTTGTTATTCCAAATTCTACTACGATTCCCAGGATCCTTAAATGATTCTTGGCGTACTATCTCTCTCCCCATTTCTCGAACCAATTGATGCATTGCCAACATTTTTTCTTCTCCAAAAGATTTACTCTGAATTGTTAATAAACATTTGTCAATGAGATTTTGAAATCCAACATTTGTATGAAATCCACACTCCTCTAAAATTGGTACTACATGGTCCTTGTCATAACCAGGAAAGAAACAAGCAATGTGAAGAAATAACTCTTTATCATGGCCATCTAATAAGTCAAAACTTATTTTGAGTTTTTCATGAATTCCACGGTGGGGAAATGCTACCAATTTTTTATATGTATCTTCCCATATACTCGAACAACTTCCTGACAAAGAAGAGCCCACAATACTAATCGCTAAAGGAAGGCCTTCAAAATGGTTTACCAACTTTTCTGAGATCTCCTTGAAACAGTCATTGGGCTTATTTTGTCCAAAGGCATGCCAACTAAAGAGCTCTAAGGATTCCTTAGGATTTAGAATTTGAAGCTGATAAGCCACACAAGATTTATGAGCTCGAATCAATTGTTTATTCCTAGTGGTTATGATGATTTTGCTACCTGCGTGAAGCCAATCATAATTTCCAACCATTGCTTCTAAATGCTCTTGTGTTCCCACATCATCAAGAACTAAAAGAACACTTTTGCACTTTAAAATATTTTGAATCTTGATAATTCCTTCATCAACATTATTTACTCTCTCTCTTCTTGCTTTAATGTCTGAAAGAAGTTGTGTTTGTAAAGTAGTTAAATCATTTTGTTGTGCTATATTTGCAAGAAAACTGCTCCCTTGAAACCTTGGCTGAAACCTCGACAGAATATGATTATTATAAACAAATTTGGCAATTGTCGTTTTCCCCAATCCACCCATCCCACAAATGGCAAGCATGCCGACATCCCTTGATCCATCATTCAACCATGAGAGAATATATTCAGCTCGAGAATCTATTCCAATTGAATATGCAGGCATGCTCAAAACTCTGGAATCTAATTTTTCTCTAACTTCTTCTACAATTTTTTGAATAAATTTTCCCTCATGCCTGTAAATTGTGACCAAGATGGCAAACAAATTAGAAGATCACAATCAATTATTACTCTTGTAATAATGTTTGAAATACTCTGTTATTCCTATCTTGTAAGGTAAAATACATGTGATTGTTGATAGTATAATATCATAGAAATGAAACAAAATGTAAAAATGGAACATTAAAATTATGAACAATAAAAAATATAGATGAAATGATAAGACATTTTGGAAATTATAATTATGATTAAATAATATATTGGGTGGTTTAAAATCTTTTTATAGAAATATTTATCATTTATCTTCTTCCAATTGATATAATAAATAGATTCTTCACAAAATACAGTTTGACGAATAAATCGAATCAAAACATTGACTTGCTAAATAAAGAATATTGGTAAATTTATATGCACTTATTACCTAATATTAATAAATATAAATCAATTTAAATCAATAGATTTATATAGTATTAATTTAATAACAAGATAAAAGGCATAAGAATACTAATAATGAATGCCATAAATTATTAATTAAAGTTAAAAAATTACTCGTTTAAAAATCTATAATTTTCTCTCATCATTTCTAGAATAGATCTCACAAATTTCTCCAAAACAAAATGAAATTATGTATGAGCATGTTTAGATTGAGGGGAACTTACCCATTAGCATCATTCTGCAAATCCCTCCCTGCTATATCCGCTGCTACTCTGAGCGCTGCCTTCCAGCCTTCTACTCTGCTCTTCCATCCGTTTTCTCTTTCGCCCTCTTCGTAACTCTCAAATGCCTCTTTGAAACTTCCCATCTGCCTCCTCACGTGGGATGGATCCACATCATAGAAGATAGGTAAAACATGATGACCACCAAAGGAGGTCTTGTGTTGGAGAATCATCTCCAATTCATCTAAGCACCGGCTTGAAGATGCATAGCTTTTGGAGAAGACAACAATTGACATTCTCGACTCTTTAATTATTTTATGTAATTCAGACTTGATATTTTCTACTTTCTCCATATTCTCATTGTGTCTGAAGATGCGAAATTCATTACACAGAGCTGAGTAGAGATGATCGACAAATTTCTTTCCAACATCTGCATATGTGAAGCTCAAGAAAACATCATAAGTACCTCCACTTGAAGAAGATAAAATACTTTCCTTTCTAAGAATAACCATTAATTATAGATGAACCTGAAAATCACAGAAATTTAATAAAATTTAAAGATGATATAAAACTAACACCACCAAAGTTTAGAAAGATAATGGGAGATGAAAAACTACAAGCTGAAAAGGAAACTAGTTCTATTCCTGGTTGATTTGGTGAGTGCGAGTTGAATGAATTTGGGAAGAAAGTTTGGCTATTATACTCCCCAAACCAATCATTTCTTGCAAACTGCTGGGAAGTTTCAACACTAGACAATCATTTTAGAAAGAAACAGTATGTTTTCTGGAAATTTTCATAAAAGAACGAGGGTACTTCGATAAATTCAGATATAGATATTTTGGCTGAAGGGCATGTTCTTTCTTTCGAGGAAAAGTGAGGGCAGTTGCCACCTAAATCGCCGATTAAAGGCAGTCAAGCTTGGTGAAGAGTGGAAAGGGTCCACACGCTTTCTTCTCCATGGGAAGTGGAAAGGTCCACACGCCTTGTTCTAGGGTGGCCGGCGTGTGTTTGTGAGGCGTGTCCTCTTACAGGCTCCCCTTCTCTCCTCGCTCTTCCATAGGGAGTAATAGAAAACCCAATATGAACTCCAGAAGCTCAATGAAATACTCTCAAAAATGAATTCCATCGGAAGCCAAATTCAAAGAACTTTAAAAAATCTCAAAATTATCTAAACCAAATGCTAATTACAATTTGAACCGGACATCTTCAAATGCGTGCCCTTCCAATAAGTATCTTTCATTTAAATTTCTTGTTCATTAATTTAAGTATTTAATAGAAAAAATAAGGAGTAAATAGATATATTACGATAACTGACCAATAAGTCAAATAAATTTTAATTTCTTTTATTTCACTTACTATATAAGGTCACATACTACTAATTTCAGTATTTATGACTCATGTTTTAGAATAATTAATACATTCAAACAAATATTTGGATTTTTAAATTTTAAACATTTTTAAAATAATAAAATTGAAGACCAAAAAATGCAAGTAATTCTTCCAAAAAATTCAAAGTCAAAAAAGGTGCTGACAGAGGTGCCACGCGCTTCACAAAGCTGAAATTTTATTCGAAATTGTAGTTTGAGTAGGGTCATGTTGGTATCATCTGTTTTTTAGATGGATGGTTGAGATCATTTGAAATCTTTCCGTCACTTTATTAATTATTTAGTTTTTTCGTATAAATCATAATTTTTACGTCCTACATATTCACATGGCTAGATACGTTTCTTTTTTCTTTTTTTCTACCTTGTCAGATATCGAATATATGAGCTTTTTATAAAGTTGCAGTAAATTCGAATAAATAGAAGTAAAATAGGATCCATTTAAATATTAATTTATATAATTAATATTAACACAAGAAGTTCTACTTCCTTTTTGGCTTAGGCAGCACTAATTTTTTAATTTATATTATTTTTAAGTTGTCCATGAAAATAATATCTTGTGAGGATAACTTTATAATAAATATGAATTTAATTGTGAAATGTTCTATTGAAAAAAAGAGTAAGAGAGAGTTGCAAGTGAAAAAGAGGATGATCAAGGCATCTGAAAACTTTGAAAACTGCTTTAGTCTTGTTGAGCTAGGAAAATAAGATAAAATTATCTTATTTTTTCTCTCCTTCTTCTATATTTAGTAACTTTGATAAAAATTAAGAAAAAAATTTAGATAAGCCCTTTATCTGGTTTTATCTAATTAAATTATAATAATTCTATCAAACCGAATGGACGAAATAAAATTTATCAACTTTGTACAGTATTTTCTTTCCTTGAGACAACCACTCACTTTACTTTTCACAGCTACTGATTACATTCCAACCACACTATAACAATGGCCGACAACCACTCACTTTACTTTTTCTTTTCTTTTTCTTTTTCTCCTTTCCTTTGTCTCTTTCTTTTTCTCTTTTTAAATAAAAATATTTTAAAATAAAAATGTAGAGATGCAAATCTACATTGCCTTGACATTAGCCATTACTATTAATTAAAGACTCCGTGTGAGTCCTCTAGTCAAGATGGCTATGTGATTTGTAGCAGCCAAAAAGTTTTCTTACATTTTCTTATTTTGACCACTATTGAAAATTTTGGGGAACTATGCAAAAACTCAAATGTCAGGGGTCATTAATAAATTTAAAAAGTAGGTGTTGGAATACAAATTATAAAGATTACAGAGATCTAATTAAAAAAAAGGGAGAAGTTATTTGAACATCTGTAACATTCGAACATTCAGATTCAAAGATTATATACTTTAAATCCCTAATTGATTCGGAGGTTTGTAATTAAAATTTTTATATAATGTGGATCAATCCTTGCACAACAACAAAAGCCCTAACTTAATTTCGAAAACAAAGTTGCAAAATTCTGGACTTTTGAGGATTGAAGTCTGTTCACCTGATCTGTCAAATTCGATCAATTTTTTTAGCAAAAATCAGTCAAATCGAAGCTGTTTGAAGTGATTAAACCAATTAATTCTCATTGTCTAGCCATTCCGAGTCTCATCCAGGCATTTCAACACAGATTCTTACTGAGATTTCAGGTAATTTAAGAGTTTTGTTTTTATTTGGATGTTCTGTAGAGAACCGGGTCAGCAAGGGAGGACCCGATTGGATTTAGGTTGGTTGAATGGGTTAGTGGGTTTTGGGCTTGGCCTGCGGCCAAGCCTAGATGATTCTAGGCTGGATTGGAAACAGTGGGTCTGGGCCATGACCTAGAAATGAGTCTAGGCTACGGAGTTAGTTCGGGACCGAAATCCAAATTCCAAGTCCAGCCCAATAAATAAGTAAATAATAAATAAACAACAGAAAATAGGAAAAAATAGCAGAAAATAAAGAACCAGCCGATTCAGGGACTTCTACACTGGTTCACGCCCGGTTCAAGGTACTGTTAGAAAGGTAAGAAAATAATCTACCAGGTTCACGACCGATTCAAGAATAAACCGACTGGTACAATAGTAAAAATTAAAGAAAAATGCAATTAGACCACCGATTCAACATTATTAAGGCCGATTCAAGGTAAATTCTGGCTACTTCAGTGGATTTAAGTTTGGTTTAGTGAATTTTTTGGCCGATTCACTGTGTTTGGAGTCTAGTTCCGCATTTTATTGACCGGTTCATGGTCAGTTCAACCTTCTAATAACCAGTTCAAGACCAATTTAGTACTTTAATGGTTGGGTTAAAGAATAGTTATACTAGTTTTATATTTTTGAGCAAGTTCAAGACTTTAATATGTGGGTTGTGAGTTATTTGATTGGTTTAGAACTTTAAAATTCCCGATATGACTTAAAACAAGAAAATCTAAGGACATATTTGGGTTTTGAAGATGAACTTAATTGTAAATTTATTTTGAGACATATTACATTCTAAAATAAGATTTCTGGTTATTTCTAAATTGATCGATCGACTGTCGTGAAGTTGAATTGCCAAAGCTCGGATTTCGTGATTCTTTGGTATTGTGAGTGATAATATATATTTATATGTTCAATTGTTTCCTATCTGCTCATTAACTAGTTTTACATGACTTATTATATAAATTCAGTTATTACAAAGTTTGGACTTAAATTTGTTATAAAAGCTTATAAGGGACATATTTGTCATCTTCTACTTTACTTAGAAATTCTTGAACACACTGATTTCGATTACTGATATGTTTGAAATATTGAAAACCTAAAATTGTTTCTATTAAACTTTGAAAACCAAAGTAGATTTGTCACAACCTAAACCCTGGCCCGTGACCGGCACTAGGGTCCACTGACCCTAGTAAGCCCCAACAAACCAATCAAATTCTGAAAATACAAAACATACACTAGATGTAACAATACAACATCTAAAAATCACACAGGATCCTATCTGAGAGTACAAGGAAGTTACTCTAGAATACAATATATAATAGATACAAAAAGAAGTGTTTGTACATCTATCAAATTCGCAGTCACCAACTCCCACTCTTGCACGCTAGTTGAGGCGAGTACAGTAAAACAAATCTGTAATGACGATAATATGTGAGTCGCGAAACTCAGTAAATACAGATGATACATAATCTATGCATATTGAGATATGCATCATGCTACAGGTCCAAAAACATACATATACATTGATCAATAAAACATATCAAACATACGCTTAAGGGTACCGTCAACCAAACATCATATCACATCATTGGACCTAGGCCTACTCACCACTAGACGCTACGGATCACCGTACTCTAGCCGAGTTCTTGGCATCGCAATCACCACACACGACCTAGGCCGACTCACCATTGGAAGTTACGAATCACTGTACTCCAGCCGAGTTCTTGACATCTCCAAATCACATTACATGATACCATCCTCACATATATGTCAAAAATAGATATATATACACATATACAATTTACATCTCAAAAACCTGTATCACACACCAACATAACTCACCAACGGTTCATAAAACACAGAACACATATCCTGAATATATCATATAATCAAAATACAGTTTTCAAATCATATAATCATCATATCAGAAAATCACAGTATGAAAACACAGGCATAAAGAGCTATTATCACTCATAGTACAAGAGCTGAATAAAAAAAACTCCCAAGCTCCCTTACTCAACTCACTGACCTGCACGTGCCTCTACCGGTGTATCTGTAACCAGAATTGCACAAAACCATCACCATCACCAAAATCAGCACAAGAAACTAGCTCTACAACCCAAAATCAGCTTAACTCTCATCCTGACACCATGGCACGCATCTCGAAACACCACTGCCCCATCACCGAAAGTCACACAACTCATAGACACTCATTAATTTAACTTAACAAACCTTGAACCACAACTATCCAGCCTCAAAGCCTTCAAACCACAATGAACCGGCTTCCAAAACTCCCGTACCGAACTAAACCGATCTAAACTACCTCAAGCTTAACTAGATCAGCCACAAAACCCTTAAAATTAGATTTAGAAGGCTCAAAAATCTTAGAAATTGGTTTGAACCAGCCTAAAAGGCCTTGAACTAGGACAAAAATCCTAATCCTAAGCACCGGTTCACCTTGAACTGTACATTCAAAAATCACCAAACTATACGGTTATCTAGGTCTTATCATGCTAAATCAGGAACTGGTTCAAACTCCCCAAGAACCGGTCTAAACATTGGGAACCCGTCACCTAAAGGGCATCACACTAAGCTGGCCGGTTTAAGTGAACCGGTCACCCAAAATTTTTCAAAACCATCAGGTCTAATAGCCCTCAACCCAATGGACCAGGAACCAGTCCACTTGCCCAAAAAAGGGGCCAAAATAGCCTTGAACCAGTCGGTCAAACTTTCAATCAAACTTGGCCGGTTCGCTTGTCCCAACTCTAACCCTTAATATTTTATTATTAAATTCTGGTTTATTTAATCCCTGTTATCCCCAAACAGCCCCTATCCCAACTAGCCTATCCTCGGGAATAGCATATTCCAACCTTCTGTGAGTCAACTTGGATGGGTTGACTCACCTTTTTTAAACATAGGGCCGAGTTGACTTGAATAATCAACTTGGCCCGGCCCCTCGGGCTAACCAGCCTAGGTTAGCCTATGGCCCAAGCCCACACCCTTTCCCCTCAACCAGGCTAGGGCTAGCCTAACCTGGCCTGGCCCATCCGAGACAAGACCCGGACCCCTTTCGGCTCCTGTCTCCTTCACCCGGTAACTCGGGTTTCAGACCCGGTTGCCTGTAAAGCCCTAGCCGACCAGAAAACCAAGAGAAAAACCAAGAAGAACGGCTTACCTCGATAGATTGGCCACCCAAAGCCACAGAACCGGCCCTGTTGAACCTCACAACAACCTTTAATTGGAGCAAAAATCGTTCAAATGACCTCCAATCACTAATTCCCTCCCTTGGTCTCCACGAATTAGACGACCCCAAAAAACTCGAAATCTCCTCATCAAGCTCACTCGGAGACTGCAATTGATTGAGGGGTTCGGTTGACCCCTCAAAAATGCACGCAAAGGTGCGAAAAGCTGATTGAAATCATTGCACAAAATGTGACAAACAAGTGAGGAACATCATTTGACTACTGTTCCTGTCAAAATTTTGTAAAATTGCAATTTAGTCCCTTAATTTGTTTTCCTCATGAATAAGTCCCTGAAAAATTTTCAATAAGCCTCTCAAACATTTAATCCTCGCAATTTGGTCCTCAACCATAATTAATTCAAAAATTGGGTCATTACATTCTTCCCCCCTTATAAAAATTCATCCTTGAATTTTAAGACAAAGGAATAGATTACATACCAAATAGGTGAGGGTACCTCCGGCGCATGCTCTCCTCAGACTCCCAGGTGACCTCCTTCAAGGTTTGACTCCTCCACAGCACCTTTATTGAAGGTATTTCCTTCGATTAAAGTTACTTTACCTGTCGATTCAATATAGCCACCGGCTCCTCCTCGTAAGAAAAATCTTGATCCAACTGAACATCTTGTGACGTAATCACATGTGAAGGGTTAGCACATACTTCCTCAACATAGACATGGATTACCGGATGCACCATCGATAACTCAAGAGGAAGAGCTAAACAATATGCTGTAACTCCAACTCAACCCAATATCTCATACAGTCGATGTAACCCAGACTCGGCTCATCCCTTCTGACAAACTAACCACGCCCGTCATCGGGGAAACCTTCAGAAAAAGGTGATTTCTCACAGCAACTTCTAGGGTCAACGCTTGGGGTCCACATATGCCTTCTGTCTGCTTTGTGCCACATACAGTATCTCTCTGATCAACTGAACCCTATCCATCGCATCCCGAACCAAGTCTAGCCCCAAAGTCTCGCCTCCCCCACCTCAGCCAACTAATTGAGGATTTGTACTACCTACCCTACCACACCTCAAACGAGGCCATCTGTATGTTGGACTAGTACCTATTATTATTTGCGAACTCTATCAACAACAAATACCAACTCCAACAGCCTTCAAAGTCCAAGACACAAGTCCACAACATAACCTCTAATATCTGCACAGTTCGCTTTGGCTGTCCATCTATCTACGAATGGAAAACTATGCTCAGATCTAATCGGGTACCAAAAGTCTCCTAAAATACCCTCCAAAACTGAAAGATAACTAGGTCCCTCTAGTACTCAGCCTTAACCTGCTGACAAGTCAGGCATCTTGAAACAAAGACGGCCACATCCTTCTTCATCCTCTCTTGCCAGTATAACTGTCTCAAATCCTAGTACATCTTGGTGGCATGAAGGTGAATAGCATATCAAGAACTGTATGCCTCTGCCAAAATGGTCCTCAAACACAATGCTCCTACCAACCTATACATCATCCCTCAAACCACAAAGTCTATCATCCCTTTCCTACTCTACCACGATCCTGTCGATCAAGATGGCTATATCTGCAACTGAGTCAACAACCACCCCACGTCCTTCACCTATAATTGTACCCTAACACTTTCCAAATATGCAATGCTACGATCAAAGGTTGTCTCCCCAGAGCTATATGCGCCAAGCTCCCTAAGCTTTGCTGGAATAATACAATATGAGGGAATAGAACTCAGTTGTGTACCAGACAGCAGATCAATGCAAAACTCTATCTCTTAAGTAAACACACAACGTCTCTACTAGCATTTCAAATCTCACTATCTTATAATGACAGTCTAAAATGGCATAACACATTGTCAACCAAACCATACCAAAAATCAACTTCAATATAGTCAAATAAGGCCTACATAACTAAGTCACCCAGATCGACTGTCACATCAGAGTCGCTGTGAAAAATTAATGCCTTAACAATTCTAGCTATCTACCAAATCAAGCCGAGAAACTCACTGACACATACAAATAAGTAGAACTAAGATCGAATAACACATAAGCTTCTAGAGAACAAATCAAAATCATACCTGTAATCACTATAGCAAACGCTTGAGCATCTTGATGAGTCAACACATACCTCTGTGTCAAGTCTCTACCACGACCTTGGGAGCCAGACGACTCTGCTCCAGAATGACCCTAGTCTGTTGTACTATGCCCGCAGCCGAGACAGTCTCTAAAGAAATGGGACAGTCTCTTACCATGTGTCCCTGCCGACCACACCTATAACAAGTCTTTGTCGTCTGAGCAGTATCACACGAAGAAGGCCAGTCCCTAGCCCTATGGCCCTACTAGCCGCATCTGAAATATGCCCCTATCGCTCGGGCAACCTCTCGAGAAAACGGGCAGCTCCGAATCACATGGCCCCACTACCGCATCTGTAACAAATCACAAACTGTATGCCCACTGAACTATGGTTGCCAAACGTAGGTACACCGATCAACAACTGTCTACTAGAAGAATCTCCATGTCCTGAAAGTCAGTGACTATGAGGCAATGATCTCCTCCTCGAGCTAAATCTGCCACTAAATAATCCTCTCATCCTAGTCCTCCACCTTGTTTGCCGTCGTACTAGGTCCGTCATCATTAGAATGATAAGAATGCTTACCCGTATACTAGGTGGGGCTGGCGGCCCTACCACCACCCCTTCGGGAGTAGCAATACTTAGCTGTCCCTCAACTGATGCCGCCCCTCAACCCTCGTCAGCACCACTCTCGGTGAGCTATGCCACCATCCTCTGCAAACCTCAGATGTCCACTATCAATCCAATCATCACATCAGTCAGCATAGTCAAACCCACTCCTGCGGCCGAATCTTAGGCCTACCTCATCATCCTCCCATGCCATCTACCCCGTCGTCCACTTCGAGTCAGAAGAGGGGCTGATCCACTAGTAGAATCTTCAAATGGCCTTAAATCTGTGGCCTCATGGGGAATGATATACACATCAACTGGCGAGTGCATCTATATACAAAATATGAGGATCAGAAAGATATCAAAGGACTCGGCCGCACAAAGGAATTGAAAAGCCAACGCCAAACACACCCTAAAAGGTCTTTGGCAGTCCTTCCATTATGAAAATGGGGCCCTCACCCTCATAATAAAAGTAGTACTAAAGAATCCCGCTTCCTTATAACTCTCAGAATAACCTATAGCTCTGATAACACTCTGTCACGACATGAACCCAAGCTCGTGACTAGCATTGGGGTCCATCAACCCTAGTAAGCCTCAACAAACTAATCAAACTCCGAAGATACAAAACATACACTAGGTGTAACTATACAACATATAAAAATCACACGAAATCCTGTTTGAGAGTACAAGTAAGCTACTCTAGAATACAATATAGAACAGATACAAAAAGAAGTGCCTATACATCCAACAAATCTGTAGTCACCAACTCCCACTCTGGCACGCTAGTCGAGACGAGTACAGCAAAATAAATCTGGAATGATGATAATATGTGAGTCGCGAAACTCATTGAGTACAGATGATATCTAATCTATGCATATTGAGATATGCATCACGCCACAAGTCTAAAACCATACATATACAGTGATCAGTAAAACATATCAAACATACACTTAAGGGTACCGTCAACCAAACATCATATCACATCGTTAGACCGAGGCCTACTCACCACTAGACGCTACAGATCATTATTGGACCTCAACCGACTTACCACTGGACGCTACGAATCACTGTACTCTATCCGAGTTCTTGACATCCCCAAATCACATCACACAATACAATCCTCACATATAAGTCAAAAATAGGTATACATACACATATACAGTTTATATCTCAAAAATCGGTATCATATACCAACATAACTCACCGACGGTTCATAAAACACATAACATATATCCCAAGTATATCATATAATCAAAATACAGTTTCCAAATCACATAATCATCATGTCAGAAAACCACAATATGAAAACACAAGCATAGAGAGGGTATCATCACTCACAGTACAAGAGCTGAACAAAAAGGAACTCCTAAACTCCCTCATTCGACTCGCTGACCTAGACATACCTCCACTAGTGTATCTGTAACCAGAATCATATAAAATCATCACCATCACTAAAACCAGCATAAGAAACTAGCTCTATAGCCCAAAATCGGCTTAACTCCCATCCCAACACCATGGCATACATCTCGAGACACCACTACCCCATCACCAAAACTCACACAACTCATGGACACTCATTAGTCTAACTTAACAAACCTTCAACCACAGCGATCCAGGCTCAAAGCCTTCAAATCACAATGAACCAGCTTCCAAAACTTCTGAACCGAACTAAACCAATCTAAACTACCTCAAGCTCAACTAGATCAACCACAAAACTCTCAAAATCAGATTCAGAAGGCTCAAAAACCCTAAAAACTAGTTTGAACCAGCCTAAAAGGCCTTGAACCAACCTTGAATTGGGCCAAAAACCCTAATCCTAAGCACTGATACACTAAACCGAGCTCGGTTCACCTTGAACTGTACATCCAAAAATTACCAAACTTCACGGTTATCTAGGTCTCATCATACTGAACCAGGAACCGGTTCAAATACCCCAACAACTGGTCTAAACACTGGTGAACCAGTTGCTCGAAGGGCATCAACTAAACTAGTCGATTCACCTTGAACCGGCCACCTAAAATTTTTCAAAACCATCAGGTTTGATAGCCCTCAACCCAATGGACTAGGAACTAGTCCACTTGCCTAGAAAACTAGCCAAAATAGCCTTGAACCAACTGGTCAAACTTTTAGTCAACCCTGGCCGGTTCACCTGTCCCAACTCTAACCCTCAATATTTTATTGTTAAATTCTGGTTTATTTAATCCCTGTTATCCCCAAAAAGTGCCTATCCCAGCTGGCCTATCCTTGGGGATAGCATATTCCAACCTTCTATGAGTCAACCCAGACAGGTTGACTCACCCTCTTTAAACACAGGGCCGAGTTGACTCTCTGAGTGAACTCGGCCCGATCCCTCGAGCCTGGGCCAACTCGCAGCCCAGGCCCACACCCTTTCCCCTCAACCAAGCCGAGCCTAGCCCAACTCAGCCTGGCCCAACCGAGACAGGACCTAGAACCTTTTCGGGTCCTGTTTCCTTCACCCGGCAACCCAAGTTTCAAACCCGGTTGCCTACAAAGCACCAGTCGACTGGAAAACCAAGAGAAAAACCAAGAAGAACAACTTACCTCGATCGATTGGCCACCTAAAGCTATAGAACTGGCCCTGGTGAACCTCACAGCAACCTTTAATCGGAGCAAAAATGGTTCAAATGACTTCCAATCACCGATTCCCTCCCTTAATCTCTCGTGAACTAGACAATTCCAAAAAACTCGAAATCTCCTCACCAAGCTCGCTCAAAGCCTGCAATTGATTGAGGGGTTCGGTCGACTCCTTAAAAATGCACGCAAAGGTGCGAAAAGCCTACTGAAATCATTCCGCAAAACGTGACAAACCGACGAGGAACATCATTCGACTACTGTTCCTGTCAGATTTTTGCAAAATTGTAATTTAGTCCTTAACTTGTTTTCCTCACAAATAAGTCCCTAGAAAATTTTCAATTAAGCCCCTCAAACATTTAATTCTTGCAATTTGGTCCTCAACCATAATTAATTCAAAAATCGAGTCATTACAAGATTTGAGGGAGTATTAGACGGTTAGAACACTGTAGCTAACATGTTAGACTCAATGCACCTTTGTTGCATACCTAGCTAGTAGGGGTAGTGCTAGACTACCACATGGAGTTGACGTGGTGAGGCCTGTTTCTTGATTTCAACCGACATTGTCCAATTATATGTGTGAATTAGTAGACCATAAGGTTGCCGTCCTGGTTTCTATTCCATTCTCTGTGTCGAACTCTCTAAGTTATATAATTTGAAAAATTATGTTTTTATGATAAGAGTACCTAATATATGTCTCTTATCATATGGATATGTATTATTATTCATTTGATCGATAGACTCATTATTTTATTTTTCAAACTCAGGTACGACTCTATCGACAGATCCCATGCATGAATGGATTTCGTGGTGCCAGTTGATTTGATTTCCAGTTATACTAGTTAGTCTTTGTTTCCTTCGATTTTATGTATTTACTCTGTTCTTAGTTAGCTTGATGATCACAAACAAGTTTTCTTTTCACTATAATGACATGGTTTGATATTTATGATTGTATTCCAAATTTGACTCAGTATTAATATTTTTCTGATGCATTAATATTTTCACATATGAATGGCTTGTGGGGTTGTGACTTATTCTTATTCTAGCACTAGTCACGGATTTGACTTCCAAATCGTGACAAAGTATAGGAAAATTACAACGGTCAAAATATATATATTTTTATTTTATTTATTGACAAATAATTTTTTTTGTAGACAACCAAATAACAAAAAAGTCACATAGTGTAGAAAACTGATAAAATCATATTCTTGTGGACTTGAATTTTTAAAATTTATACTTTAAATTTCTTAATTTTTTATATTGAATTAAGTAACTTAAAAAACTAAAATAAAATTTAAAAAAATTATTTTCTGGGTGAATCAATTAGTTTTCTAATATTTTAATACAATAAACACTTTAATTTTATATGGCAAGAATTTTATTTTATTTTATTTTTATGAAATATATTTAATATTCTAAAGTTACTACATAAATTAGTTGTCAATTGTACTTATTACAAGAAAGAGGAAACATGTCATGACCTAGGTGCTGGATTGTGACCGGCGTTAAGATTAGAATGGAATTCAACCTAACAATCTAAATGCCATGCAGTATTTTTATATTAACCCGAGAACTACTGATCTTAACAACTTGTTGAGCCTGAACCACTGGCCCAATATGCTTAACCCAATATATTTAGTAGTATCTAGTTTCTTATATACTATATCATTTTTCTCTTAGAAAATCGATGTGGGACGGGATATCATAATCTCCCTCACTTAAACACTTGACATTCTTATCAAGTCAGAAATTTGTATTTTTATTTAAACAGAATAGGTCCCAAGATTGTTTTTTCTTACACTATTTTGTCACTACTCATGTACTAGATCCGTAATCAGTGTTAAGATTAGAATAGAAACCAACTTAACAATCCTAAATGTCATACAGCATTTCTGTAATAACCTAAGAGCTACTAGACTTAGTAACTTGTTAAACTTGAACTACTGGTTTAAAATGCTTAAACTTAAGTTATTCAGTAGAAATGTCTAATCTTTTATATATTATATTATATTATTCTTAGAAATTAATATGGGACAAAATGTCACAAAACAAGATGAAAAACCGCAAGCTGAAAAGGAAAACGGTTTTTCTTTCTTGTCGATTCGGAGGATGTCAAACAAATGAATTTGTGAAGAAGTTGACTATTAATAGTTCCCAAACCAAAAAGTTCTGGGAAACTGCTTGGAAGCTTCACGTAGTTTGTTACATAATCATTTTTTAAAAAGCTTTTCAGAAAAATATTTTTCAAATTATTTTGAGGGATAATGCTGTCACGCCCCAACCTGGGCGCGTGACCGGCACTGAGATTGGCGTACCAACCCCAATAAGCCTCTGAACATATAGAACGGACGACTGTCACATCAGAAAACTCTACACACATATATACCACCCAAAGTATTTGACTGTACAAGGAGCGTCTAGAATACAAAAAGTAAATATACAATAAGTGCCCGTACAATCAAGTCGGAGCAGCGGTGACAGAGGCGTCGCAAGAGCTACCGCTGCTAGTCTAAACTGGAATCTGAAAGGTGGGGAGGAAAAATGGGTGAGTATAACTCAGTGAATGACAGTACTAACTGGACATACAATGACAAAAACTCAGATCATCCAAATACATGTACCACACAATAATAGCACGGTTTACAAAAATCGCATTCCTTGGCTTATTACATATAGTTTCATATGCACAGTCATAACTAGAAAATCAGAATCATATCAGAATATCAGAACATAACACATAACACATAACAGATTCAGAGCCACATATGGATACAAGACACTCCCCGAACGCTACGGGACCCACCGTCCAGACCCAGGGCTCTCCCCGCAACGATAAGAAGTCCTCATCACTAAAGTAGCTCCTCGGGCATATGGACAACTCAAAATCACGTGTCCCCACTGTCCGCACCCGTAGCAACTCACCGGTCGCCAACTCGAGGGACCTGGATCACTGGGTGCAAGAACGGTAATCGGTGGCTGTCTGCCAGAGAGACCTCCGCGCCTAAAATGTCGACGTCCATGAAACGATGACCTCCCTCCCCTCAAACTGGACCTACCACCAGCCCCAACTCTCCTCGTGAATCCCCCTCTCAAATGCCGTCGCCTCGAGATCGTCTCTACCGGAATCGTATAAGAGTCTGGTCGTATATTTGCAGGAACCGACGGTCCTGCCACTATCCCACTAGGAGCAGTAGTACTACTCAATGATCGCCCAGCTAAAGGCAGCCATATACTCCTTTCTACCTCCCTCTCAGTAAGAACCGCCACTGTCCTCTGTAGTCCCTTAATCTCTCCTATCAATCCAACCACAACGTCAATGAGTACCGTCAAACCCTGACCCATAGCTGACTCCTGAGCTCCCCTCGTTGCCCTCTTGCATCCTCTGCCTCATCCTCTCCCTTGTACTCTACCTCGTATCAGATGAAGGGTAGATCCACTCGTAGAATCCCTGGATGTCCTGACTCCTCGCGGGGAACCATGTGTACGTCGATCGGCGAATCCATCTAGGCATAAAATACAAAGATTAGAGATATCGGAAGAATCGGGCACAGGGGAATCAAAATGCTGACACCAAATACATCCTAAAAGGTCTTCGGCAGTCCTTCTGTTATGAGGTGGGGCCCTCACCATCATAACAAAAACACTGCCAAAGAACTCCGCTCCAACATTCCCTGATCAAAACCTTGCTCTGATACCACATCTGTCACGCCTTAACCCGGGCGCGTGACCGGCATTGGGATTGGCGTACCAACCCTAGTAAGTCTCTGAACATACAGAACAGACGACTGTCACATCAAAAAACTCTACACACATATATACCACCTAAAGTATTTGACTGTACAAGGAGCGTCTAGAATACAAAAAGTAAATATACAATAAGTGCCCGTACAATCAGGTCGGAGCAGCGGTGACAGAAGCGTTGCAGGAGCTACCGCTGCTAGTCTAAACTGGAATCTGAAAGGTGGGGAGGAAAAAGGGGTGAGTATAACTCAGTGAATGACAGTACTAACTGGACATACAATAACAGAAACTCAGATCATCCAAATACATGTACCACACAATAATAGCACGGTTTACAAAAATCGCATTCCTTGGCTTATTACATATAGTTTCATATGCACAGTCATAACCAGAAAATCAGAATCAAATCAGAATATCAGAACATAACACATAACACATAACAGATTCAGAGCCACATATGGATACAAGACACTCCCCGAATGCTACGGGACCCACCGTCCGGACCCAGGGCTTTCCCCGCACAGTACGGGGGTCAACCGTCCGCCGGCTGAGTTCCTAGTATCCTAGAATCAGAATCAGAGTCACAGATGGACCCAGGGTGCTTCCTGTGCAACAGTGGCCAACTGCCCAACGGCAGAGCCCCTAGTGTCCCAGAATCAGAATCAGAGCCACTGAACACAGATGTCGCACTGGGATCCCGTGCCAGAGTCAGAGCCAGAAATAGAGCCTGAATCAGAATCAAAATCCATATTGGGCCCAGGGCACTCCCCAAACGCCACAGCGGCTCACCGTCCGGACTCAGGGCACTCCCCGCACATTACGGCGGCCAACCGTCCGATGGCTAAGTCCCTGGCACCCCTGAACAGAGCCAAAGTCGAAATTGAAAAATCAGAATCGCATACACATATTCAGAATCACACACATATTCCTGAAAGATATACAAATCAAAGACATATAGTACTGAGGCAGATCTTCATATGTAATCACAGATATGATTCCAAACTTATCAGATTCTAAAACAGACAGATACGGATACCAAGGATAATAACAGTGCTCAAAAATCAAATACAGAGATTAACAGAAAAACCAGCATGTGAATACATAAACAGAAAGTACTGTCACCCACCGGACACGTCAAAACTGAACGTCGAAGCTCAAGCAGACAGGTCACTGACTGAAACGAACCTCCCCGAAAGTATCTACAATCATCAAACCACGAGTCAGAATCGAAACTAAGGTTGCTCCCAAAAACTCACTCATCAGAAGTGACCCAAGGCCCCGCCCCGAGGTCCGAACTCTCAACACGCATATCGAGACACCACTGACTCACTTCAAAACCCTCCAACCCACTAACAGTCGCTACTCTACTTATTTATCCTCAAATTGACTAAACTTACCTTCACAATTTTTGAACCGTATCGAACCGGTCTCCACAATGCTCGAATCGGCCTAGCCCGGTTCAAAACTACCTCTAACTCATTTCAATTGGTCACAAGACCCTCAAAATCGGATTCAGAAGACCCAAAATCCTTAGGAACCATATTAACCAGGCCAAAAACCTGTAAAGTTAGGCTAAACCGAGCCAAAACACTATTTTAGAACATCAACACGCAAATCGAGGCCGGTTCACCTTGAACTGGACGCCCAAAATTTTCCAAACCCACTTGGTTTGATAGGTATTTTCTTCCTGAATCCAGAACCGGTCCAACTTCCCAAATCCGAATCCGTTTGACCACTTAACCGGCCGGTCAAACATTGAACCGGTTCCGGCCGGTTCAGTCAACCCTCTTAACCCTAATCCCAAAAATCCAGGTTATACCGGGCCCAAACGGGCCCGGCCCAACCCAGAACAGGACCCAGATCACTCCGGGTCCTGTCACCTTCACCCCGCAGTCCGGGATCCTAGCCCCGGACTGCGCCCCTTTCCTCTGGACTAGCCCGCAGCTCAAGCCCGCGGCCCAGTAGTTCAAATCGGCCGAGCCCGAGCCCACGGCTCGGGCCGACCCCCCTATACGGGACCCAGCTTCCCTGTTGCCCGACTGGGCACAAAACCGAATATCTGGGTCTGTAACAGACCCGAATGCTCAAATCTTCAAATTAACATTGATTATTCACTTACCCAATCTGATCGAGACTTCCAACCACGAATTTCCCAGCTTCCGAGCTCCACTGTAGGCTCTAATCGGTGAATTTCAGCCAAAAACCAAGAATTTCTTCCCTGTCAAGCTCTGGAATCCGCACCTTTTTCCTGCTCAAAATTCTCTCCCTTCTTTCCCGAAACTTCTCAATTGATCGAGGGTTTCGATGGGTTTTCTAAAAACGCACGCAACAGTGCGAGAATCGACGGAAACAATCATCAATTGACCGGTCAATTTGGCAAAAAATCCGCCGGTCGGTCACTGTTCATACTGAATTCCTAATTAATCCCAATTTGGTCCCTCCACATTTTGGTCCTTTCATTTTAGTCCCCAACTGTTTCAATTAGTGCAAGATGGTCCCTGACAAAAATAAAAATACAATTTGGGACATTACAAATGCGAACCGTTTGGATTTCTTTTTTAAAAAGGAAATTTCTGTTTATGAAATAAAAAACTGGTTTGGAATTTTATTTTAAAAAAAAACTGTTTTAGAGAATTTTCTGAAAATAAGATTTTTTTTTTCCAAAAAAGAGGCAACAAAAGTTATTAATTCTAAAGCTTCTAGATTTTTATGTTTTTATTTTTGTCTTGTGAATATGATCAGTGATCTATCTTTCTCATCAGTAACTTGTTTTCGTTACCTTTATTTCCTTTCTGTCTTTTGATAAGAAACAAAATTGAGATGTGAATAAATTACATGGAACTTTAGGGGATTACGTGTAAATTCCCCCTAAAACGTTTCCAACAGGGGATAAATAACTTCTACAACAAAATTATAAATATCTACACCTAGATATATGGGGCTTTTAGAAGGTGAAATTTTTTAGGAAACTTTAGTTTGAGTGTGATCTTTTTGGTATCATTTGTTTTTTAAATGGACGGTTGAGATCATTTAGAATTTTTGATGGTCACTTTATTCTCATAAATCACAATTTTTATGCCCTACATTTCTACACAGTTAGATAAGCTTTTTCTAACTTATCAAGTATTGTTGAATAACTGAGCTTTTCAAGTATTTATGTTAAACCCTAATAAATAAAAGTAGAATGGATTCCATACAAATATAAATCTACAGTTTGAAGTCTAGAAGTTTGAGTTAATCATGAAGTCAACATGTTTGTAAAATCAAATGTCTGAAATTGATTATTTTTTGATTAACTTTTGATTATTTTTTTAAAAAAATTAAAAATTTACTCTTTCTGGCAAAAAAAAAAAATACATATATTTGAATTATTGATAAATTATAAAAAAAAATAGAAAACTCAATATGAACTCCAGAAGCTCATTAAAATAACTTAAAAAATGAATTCCATCAAAAGCCAAATTCAAAGAATTTTAAAAAATCTCAAAATTATATAAACCAAATACTAATTAAAATTTGAAGTGGAAATCTTCAATTGCAGCCCTTCCAATTAAAATTTGAAATGGAAATATCCTTTTCTTTTTAAAAAAAATTTCTGAGGAGACTTTAATTTCATGTAAAGTTTTTCTATTTGTCATTTAAACTACTTCCTCATCAATTTAAGTATCTAATAGAAAAAATAAGGAGTAAATAGCCATATTACTATAATTGAAAAACAAGTCAAAAAATTTTCAATTTCTTTTATTTCACTTGCTGTTTAAAGTAACCCGCTACAAATTTCAGCATTTATTACTTATTTTTTCAGAGTAAATAATTTATTCAAACATATGTTTCCATTTTTCTATTTTAAATATTTTAAAATAATGAAATTAAAGACCTGAAACTGTAAGTAATTCTTTCAGAAAAGGACGCCGAAAAAGTTGCCGCGAACCTTACAAAGGTGAAATTTTCAAGAAAGCCGTAGTTTGAGTACGATCTTTTTGGTATCATTTGTTTTCCAGATGGATGGTTGAGATCATTTAAAATTATTTATGGTCACTATATTCTCATAAATCAAACCATTTACGCCCTACATTTACACACGCCTAGATAAGCATATCAAATCACAATGCCGTCACGGGTCAGCACTGGTGGATTGATGTTAAAAAATTAACTTGATCGACATGGATAGATGGTAAAAAATTAAAATTAAATTTGCTTTATTTACATTCCAAATCGTGTGATTCGGTTTAGTTAAATGCGGGCGGATTGACGGGTTGGCACACAAAATATGAAATCTAATAAAAATATAATTTAAAATAAGTCAATCTAATAAAAATTAATATAATTTTGTAGTACTTAAATTTTAAAAATTAAATAATACAAAAACAGGACTTTTCTATTACTAAGTGAAATAAAATTAAAAGAAATAGAAAGTAAATTCTACGTGATCACTTCCAATTAATACTTTAATTAAATAAAAAATAAATTATTGTTGTTAAGTTCAAATCAAAAAAAGCATTAACTAAATCCAACAAAATTATAGTATAAAGTAAAAAAATAAAAAAAAAAACTTAATTATACATTCTTTAAATATATTTGTGTGATCACTTCCAATATAAAAAAATGTTTAAAATGTTCAAAATAAATATATTATTACTATAATATTTCCAATAATGAGTAAATGTATTATTTATTATACCTAATTTTGATTTATTATATTCATATTTTAAGTAGAATGAGAAAAAATTTCTTATTTTGAAAATTTTTAGATTATGATTTTATTTTTTTTAATACTAAGTATTTTCTCTCAATGGAAAATTTTATTTCCTAACTCTGAGTATTTAATAAGTAAGCTAATAGATAAGAAAAATAAAGATTGATAGAGAATAAATTATAGTAATAAATAAAATAAATAAATAAATAATATATATGTATATATTAGCGGACGGATTAGGTGACGGCGGGTTTTTAAAATCTTAAATCGTCACCCGACCGCATATTAGGCGGGTTGTAAATTATAAACTGTTAAGAGAAAAATATTATATTAAATTAACAAGTTGTGGGTGAGTTACAGCTGCTCGGATGGGTTGAACGGGTTTATGCTCACCCCTAGCCATCGTTGGAAAGCATTTGTGCAAATCAGTTATTAGCATGGCCGTCCTTAGAGAAGCTTAAAATATATAATTCGGAAAAATTATGCAAATTGCTTTTCAACAACAACAATGCAATGAAATACGTACAAAGGATGGGTGTAAACAAACTCATGTAATAGAACTCTTCAAAAATAAAATTTCACTCTAAAGATAATTACAAAAATTTGGATTTGATGTTCTAAATAAATTTAAACTTAATCTAAATATAAAATAAGTAAAATTCCTAATCAAATTCAAATCTCTCAAAAAAATCCTTTTGGACCAGATTTGCATAATGTACTTATGTTGCTGATAAATTTGATGCAAAAATAATAAAATTAAAGTGATTTAATCCCAATCTTAAAATTACTCCTCCTGATTTTTATCAATTTTTCTTGAGAAAATTATGCTTATTGTTATCTCTATCCCAAGAAAGGGCAAAACAATAAAATAAAAAAACAATATAAGCTGTCTTGATTCAATAAAAACAATTATAAGGCTAGCAAAAGTGTAACAATTTCAATAATTTTTTTTTATAAATTATTAAAGCACAATAAATTAATATTTTATTTTCTCAGAACTTATCACAATCCTTGGAGAAAAAACAGAGTTTAGAAATTGTATGATTCAATGGCGAACACTTGTGAGCGGAGACATTTGACCGTTGAGTACTTGAACCAGAAGAAAAACTTCATTTGTTTTCATAAAGAAAAGCCTTTTCACATTTATTGATTACATTCCAACCACATTGGAACAACTACTCACTTTCCTTTTCCTTTTGTGATTCTTGAAAAAAGCTTTTATTTGTCTTTGTAAAAAAAAAGTCTTTTTGATTTATGTGCTTGAGAAACGGGGTAGGGTCCCATTTCTCAATGTAAATTGTCACGATCTGAAAGTTAAATTTTGATACTAAAATTAAAAGAGAATTTAAGATAATAAATTTAACAAAAATTCTAAATTTATCATATAAATGAAATAGTTAACCAAATCTCATATAAATGAAATTTGAAACAGAAAAATGTAATTCAAATCTCGACAATCACCAATATATAGCAGAAAAACCCATCTGTAATCAATGAAGTTTAACTAAAGAAATCTCAAAATTTAGCAAAAAATGAGACAAAATCATACTTTCATCTATAGTCAGAGTGAAATTAGTAGAAACAGTAGACACTTCTCAAATAGCAACATCTGAAGAAATGTTAAACTTTGAATCTAAAAAATCATAAAGGGTGAATCAACAAATCTAGTGAATAATAACATGCATATGTGATGACAATGGATATGTATAACTGATGTAACAAAAAATTTTACAGTGAAACAAATCTTTATAGTTATCAGAAATTTTATGGAACTTGTGATCCAGAATGAAGCAGAAATAGGATAACCTCATAGTTTGTTGAAACAGAAACCAAGCAGCAACATCTTAGTCTACCGGTATACAGATATACAGGTCTTCCATGTTGGCCTAACATGGTAGGCTAGCACCAATCTAACGTCTACTACCATTAGTTACAGTGTTCTAACAATCTGAAACTCTCTTAAAAGAGTTTTTTAGTAATAAACAGAAATAATCTCAATAGAAAATAGAAATTCTTAGTCACATATGTGAACATTGTCAGAAAACAGAACGTGACAGTTTATCAAAATAAAAATAATAATTTACATACATATCTCGTGTTATGTTTTATAACAAAATTTAATTTAATTTTTAGAAATCTAATGTATCATATAAAATTATGATTTATAACAGATATGAAAAATAGTAAATCATCATAAATGCACATTATTACTCACAAAACTGAGGGAAATCAAGCGATCCGATTTTCAATGATACGGGCTCAATGAGAATCATATAAGAATCCTAAAGGTAATAAAAGTATCTATTTTAGGTTTTAATACATCTAAGAATTGAATTAACAAAATTTCAAATTAAAAACTTGAGTGCCATTCTAAGTTTTCATGCTTGAAATTCTTATTGGGGCTACAAAGTTCATGAACCGAGTACTAAAGTCTTGAACGAGACTCATAAAGTATAAAATCGATTCACTTAACCTCTAAACCAATCATTAAAGGATTAAACCGGCTTTAAACCAGTCACTAGTATGTTGAACTAGTCATGATTTGGCCTCTAATACATTGAACAGGCCTTGAACCAGCCTCTGATGCAGTGAACCAGCCTTGAATTGACCTCTAATATAGTGAATTGGACATATAGCCTACTGAACTGGACATATAACACACTAAACCATTTAAAAAATCATTGAATCGGGCAAATAATATACTAAACTAGACAAAAAAGCACTGAACCAATCACTTTAAGCACAAAACCTTGTTTTTAAACGTTGAACCAATTCTCCAAAGTATTGAACCGTTTGGTTAAACAGTGGATCATTGTCTAATGAGTCATGAACCGATCAAACAGTGCACTAAACCGGTGGCTAAAACCCTAAACCAGCCAAATTTCCCGTCTAAACTGGCTATCTACCTTATGGAGTTGGTCAACTCCTAGAACCCACATACCAAACCCTGGCCTTTGACCCAACTCTAGAATTAGAACCCAGCCTAGTCTGCATTGACCTAGCCCAATCCCAACCATCTAGACCCAAAACCACGTCCAACCGTTTGTTAATGGCCTAGCCCAATTAGCCCATGGCCTAGTCTAAATAGCCCAAATTATGAACCCACATCTGGATCCAAGGTCTTGGAGTACCTAGTTGGTACATACTGGAACAAGTTTTACTACTACAGTGGAATGAAGTTCACAGCAAGGCTTGTGTTCTAATCATCTGTGGCTACTTCAAGGAGCGGAGAAGGTGACCACGATTACTTGACCTTGTCAACTAAAAAGAACGAGTCAAGGTTTCCGATGAGGAGTTGCAGCAACAAAGGAGATGGTGACAAAATGTCAACTGATTGTTTTCAAAATTCTCACAAATTAGAGAGGGATTGGTGAAATTGAACAAGGGGTTTCGTTCTAATGGTTTATATCAATTTGATCGCATGCTCAATTAAGGATTTATTCATGTAATTTATGAGGATTTGGTTAGATTTCGTTCGGTGTTTTAGAAAAAGGAAGATCATATCAATTTTTTGAGATTTTCAATTTGACCCCCTAATTTTTCTATTTCATTTGATTTGGTTCTTGATAGTTCTGGGTATATTCTGTTTGGGCCCCCTAAAGTTTTAATTAGTTCAAATTTGATCATCTTAATATTTTAATTAAGCCCAAATTTCTAGGTTCTTTAATTGATTCCTCTAAATTTCTAAATTTCCTAATTAACCCCCTAATATTGCCGTATTACATAAATAGTATTTAATTTATTTTGATAAATAATTTTAAAAAATAAAAAAAATTATTAATATATATATATATATAAATTTTGCCTTTTTTTCTCCCTTCTAAATAAAAAAAAAAAAAAATTGAAGAGGTGCAAACCTGCATTGCCTGGACATTGCTCGTCAGCATTAATTGAAGACTCCGCGTGAATCCTAGTCAAGATGGCTACGCAATTTGCAGTAGCCAAAAGTTTTCTTACATTTTCTTATTCCAACCACTATTAAAAATTCTGAGAAAGTACAGCAAAAACAGAATTGTCAAAATATTTTTTTATTTTATGTATTATCAAATAATTTTTTTGTGGATAACCGAATAAAAAAGTTACATTTTTAAGAAAACGAATAAAATCATGCTCTCAAAGATTGAAATTTTTAAATTTTATTCTTTAAATTTTTAATTTTTTATATCAAATTAAGTAATTTAATAAATTAAAATAAAAATACAAAAAATTATTTTCTAGGTTAATCAATTAGTTTTTTAATTTTTCTCAAATAATCCATGACGAAAAGCTTAGTGGAGATGATCGGCAAACTTCTTTCCCACGTCTACATATCTGAAATTGAACATGTCATAAATACCTCCACTTTGAGAAGATGAAACATCTTCTTCTTTAAGAATAACTATTAAGAAACAGTGTCTTAGTTGTCTCTGAAAGCACCATATCTTAAAAACATATTTTAGTTTTACAAATATATACTTTTAAGATTGTAAAATAAAACCCCTTACATTTTTGTTTTTGTCTTGCAATGTTGATCAGTGATCTGTCTTTCTCATTGGCAACTTGTTTCGTTACATCTGTTTCTTTTCTCTGTCTTTTAATAAGAAACAAAATTGAGAGGTGAGTATTGTCCATGACACGTTGCATGTAGCCTATAACAGCCCAGATTTTTGCTAAATTAATCAAAAATTTGATTTATTTTGTATGGAAGAGCATAATTACACAAAATAGAAGTATTGAGGGCCAAATTGTAAATTTTGAAGGGTGTTATTGAATGAATTAGGAGAATCTGGGGTCTAAGCAAGAAATAGAAAAGATTATGGCCTAATTGTGAGCTATCAGGGGTCCATTAAGAGAAAACAAAATGGGAAAACCTAATAGTAAAGCTGCACAAGATCAAGGATTGAATTAGAAATATTAGAGGGAGCAGAATGAAAGAAATTGGAAATTAGGAGGACTAAATTGAAAGGAGACTAAAACTTTCAGTCGGCTGTTGATCAAAAGCTTTGGAAGAAAAATTTAGTCCAATCAAGGGACATTAACTACCCAAATTCATGTATATATATGATTGTTTGTATGTTCATGGCATGCCCCAACAAGGCATGTGACCGGTTCTAAGGTTGGCTCGTCAATCCTAGTAAGCGTCAAACCAATGTTCATAGAGGACCAAGACAATTTAATATCAACATGACCAAACATAAAAGCTAAGTGTAATTTCAATATAAACAACAATATATACAACAACTAAGCCTTTGTCTGAGCGATACATGGAGTGACCTAGAGTACAGATAGGTAAGGTACACAAAATGCTTGTGCCTCAAAATCGGTGCAACAAAACCAGTACCTGCTCACCAGGAATCCACCAATACTCGATCAAATCCATGATCTAAAAATGTTGGGAAAAGGGGTGAGTATAGATTCAGTGAATGATTGTACTATTCTAGTTATGCTAGGACATGCATAGTAATGTGCCAAACTTATATGACTCGTACAAGTAAACAAAACATGTAATATTCTAGGAACCATATCTTATGCCTCAAATATCGAAAATATAGTTTTTACATAGGTTTGAAGACGAACTCATGTCGAGGTAGTAGAACATATCCTAGATCTTATCTCATGATAGGGCGCAGCATGTCGGAGTTATAAGAATCACATAGCACATATCGCATATCGCACCTTACATCGAGATCCCATATCAGAGCTAGAATTAGAATCACAAAAAACACATAGTGCTAGAACACCAACGTGTTCATCAAAATTAGAACTTAGAATACTCTCGACATGCAAGTTCTGAAAGTTTGTATATATATATATATATATATAACAAAGGCATAAATTTAAATCAAAACTAGATATTTCACAAAGCCCATTGACATTTTAGAAAAACCCAATACATGTCCTCGAGCTTAGTTTTAAGACTTATAACCATGTCATGCCGGATAATGGAAAGACAGAATTCAAAACACATGCGTAGAAAAGCAACATCACATACCATACACATCAAAACATTAATCCCAAAATGGCTCACAAGTCGAAGCGCGTTTCATCAGATGTATTTACAACCACCAAGATATAAAATTAGAACCAAGATTAAGACTCACCCTAAAGAAGATTCAATTAAGAAAAACAGCCCCTAACCCCCCTCCCCCTTTTCAGTCCCTTATCATGCATCCCAAGACATCATTCTTTATCCTCCACGCCCGAAACCAACTAGCATTTAACCCCATTCCAGGTAAATATCCTTAATAAGGTGGATCAGTCTCCAATACCCACGAATTGGCCTAAACTAGCTTATAACAACCCAAAATTATACTGAACCAACCATAAATCTCTTAGAACTGGGTTGAATTGACCATAAATCTTGTAAAACTGGGCTAAATCGGCCATAATTCTCATAGAATTGAGCTAAACTGGCCATATAATTCTCATGAACTTGGACTAAACCGGCTTGAAATCTCATGGAACTAAGCTAAAATGGCCTTAAACTTCACAAAGCCGAACTGAACAGGCCTTAAACTCCACAAAGCCAGGCTGAACCAGCCTTAAAGGTCACAAAACTGGACTGAACCAATTGGGCTGAACCGGCCTAGTAAACCTAAGACCAACCTTGATGCTATCCGAGTCTGTCTTTTCACTTGGAAAAACCAGGGTTTCTGACCCGGTTCCTGCACGCACGACCCGACTCTCCCCCAAGCCAAAATTCGGTAAATTTAAAGCTTACCTAAACTGATTGATGGCTAAAATTAGTAGAGTCGACCCCAATGAGATGAATTTCAAGCCAAATTCAAGGATTAATGGGCCAAAATCTTCCAATTTTTCAAGAAATCACATTCGGTCCTCCACAGCACTTCTGAGTGGTTCTAAACAAATTTCTCACCATTTCTCCCTCTACTCATGAAATTACTCAAGGCATCTCATACATCGAGCACTGATACGCAAGATTAAATCATTCAAGCCAACTATTTCTTCCAAATTACACCAAATTTCAGCATTTTTGGTCTTTGGTCATCAACCAAATGGAATTTCTGGTCAGATCATGGTCCAGTCCCTCAAACTTTAATTCTTTCAATTAAATCCTTCTAAAATTCTGATTTAACCCCTAAACTTGAGCGCCTTTCAATTTTGGTCCTCCATCTTTCATTTCTTTCAATTTCACCCACGACAATTCCAAATTTGGCCCCCAACTCTCTAATTCCCCAATTAACAATTCTTTTAATTGTTTCATCTGCACTCTCCTGACTCTTAATTAAGCCCTAAATTAATTTAATTCTTACCATTAAGCCCCTAGACCCACTAATACCAATTTTTTCCAATAATTTATTTATTAAGGCCAGTGCAGTTCAACAAAATTTTGCAATCAATTTCGAGTTTTGCTCCTTTTTTGCTTGAATGTTAAGGCATGAGTTGTTCAAAAATCTAGGACAGGGATCATGGAAAATCTCAGCCTTTGATCTACAATTTCATGAAATTATTTTCAGAAAACAACTTTGCCCTAGTCAGTGTTGATGTCCTTAACCTTCAATCAAGCTTGGGAGTTAAGGTAAGCATTGATTTTGGTTAAATTTTTGTTTTAAAGTTGCCGGGTAAAATTTACAGGAAATCGGGTCAATGACCTAGGTTTTTAGGTGAAAGAGATAGACATGGATGGAATTTAGGCTGATCTAGTCAGGTTGGGGTGATCAGGATCGGTTCCCAGTTCTGTGAACCAAGCTTTTTAAGTTTAGGTCAGCCTTACGTATTTGATAGGCCAGTTTAGCTTGATTTTAGTATCCATGTGGTTAGACCAGTCCAGTTTAGTTTGGTTTTAAAGGAATTTGGTCCAGTTCAGTATTGTTTTGGATAATCCTGGTCTAGTTTAGTTTGGTCTAGGGGAGTTTGAAGCCAATTTTCCTAGTTCAAGGAAGTTTGAGGCTGGTTCAATCCAGTTCAGGGAGTTTGAAGCTGGTTCAGTCTAGTTTAAGAGAATTTGAGGCTAATTCAGTCCAATTTAGGAGAGTTTGAAGCTAGTTCAATTTTGTTCAGAGGAGTTTGAGGTTGGTTCAATCCAGTTTAGAGGAGTTTTAGGCCGATTTAATGATAATTGAGGCCGATTCATGCTGGTTCAATGGTGCTTAGGGCAATTCAAGCTAGTTTAGTTCAGTTTGGGGATTTTTGGGATTGGCTTGGTTGGATTTAAGGGTTTTTTTTTTTTTTTTTGCATGAAGCTAGTTTATGTGTTTGGTTCATTTGGGTTTGGGTGTTAAGGAATGCGCCTTAAGATGCATATCGAGATTCCAAAATAGGGTTAGGGACTGGTTTGAAGGATCGAGTTTTGAAATGATTTAAGTTTTGGTTCTAGTTTGGATATTATATCCTTGTGATTTTAGATACACTTAAGGAACCACACTACAACCATCAAGATTCTGTTCGAGGTTTTGGTTTTTCGGCCTTGCCTTGTATAGTAAGTGATAATACTTATTTTATGCATGTGTTTTTGACTCTAGTCATTATTTATCTGTTACAATATGAGCTATTAGTTTTAAAAATTAAACTCTAGGACAAGTATTTGGTCTTGTGAAATTACAATAGCTATTTGAAACATTAAATTTGATAAATAAAAAAAAATAATGCCTCTATTATATATATATATATATATTCTGAAAATCATATATTGGGAGTTACTCTAGTTTTGGTTTCGGACGAACACGATTATGTTTGAGCATTATGTACCCTGTGTATATTTTGGTTCTGGTTAAGTACAAGATTCTGGTATGATATGTGATATGTGATACTTTTGACATGATACGCTTTGTCATGAGAAGAAATTTCTAATATTTTGATACTCCCATATGTTTTTCAATTTGTGAGGCATATGTGTGTAGTTTTTAGTGATAAGTCTGTTTACTCACTGCCTTATTATATGTATATATTTGACACATTTTACGATGCATATCCTAGTATGACTAAAATTTGTATTATCATTCACTGAGTTTCGTACTCATCCATTTCCCATCATTTTTCAGATTGTAGTGTGGGCTCGTCTTTTTGATTGCTTCCTTGAGCAAGTAAGTGGTATTCTATCGAGCTACTTCTGACATACGAGTTTTTGTTGCCTACACAACTTGTACTTTAGAGTTGGTTCATTTTCTCTTTATACAGGATCCTTTTGGTTATGTAGATTTTGACATTAATATCAGTTATTGTGTTATAATGTTTGTCATATCTAAGATTTATTGAGGTTGGTGATCCAGTCTCAGTGCTAGTCATGTGCCTGATTTTGGAGCGTGACATAGCTCTATCTACGGTAGGCCTGTTCATGATTCATGCATTGGCTTTGATTAAAACCAAATTGCAGGTTTTGGTCTTTAAAGAAAATTCTATTTTTGAAATAAAAATGTTACGCCCCAACCCAGAAGTGTGATCGGCACCAAGGTTGGCTTACCAACCTAAGTAAGCCTCCAGTCAGAATAGAGCGGATAAAATATCATATCAGGAAGATAGCTAGTATATAAATCAAAACTCGTCTCAGCTGTACATGGAGCTTCTAGAATATAAAAAGAAAATATACAGAAAGTGCCCGTACATCAAGTCAGTACAGTGGTGACGAATTTGCCGATTGAAATTGAAATCTGGAAAGTGGGGAAAATGGGTGAGTATAAAACTCAGTGAATGATAGTACTACTCTAAACATGTCAGGACATGAATTGTAACTATTCAAAGCACAGATATCATCTCAAATGATAACACAGTTTACGGAAAATCACATTTGCCTCATGTAACACATATTTCATATATGCATAGTCAGAATCAGAAAATCAAACATATGTCGGAGTATTAGAATATATCACATATCATATATCGTGCTGGGATCCCGTACCAGAACTACAATTAGAATCACAAAAGGCACATAGTGCGGAACACCACCATATTCCTCAAAATCAGATCATGTACTAAAATCAGAATCAGAATTAGAATTACAAAAGGCATATAGTGCCGGAACACTGCCGTGTTCCTCAGAATCAGATTACACGTATCACATATCGTATCAGGATCCCGTACCAGAATCAGAATAACATAAAAACTCCCGACATGTTAACTTTTGAAAACGCATGTGTCACTAAGATAGGTATGTAAATAATTACAAAAATATTTTCAAGCTTATCGTAATTTAAAATAAATAGATACATGTCCCGGAATTAATATCATAATTCAGAAATCAGAACACAAGAACTAACAGAAAACCAAAGTGCAGACACATGTATAGAGATCACAATCACTCACCAGACACATCAAAACGATATCCAAAAACTTTAATAGACGACTCATTGGCCAAAGTGCGCCTCCTTAGACGTTTCTACAATCACCAAGTCACAAATCAGAATCAAAATCGGAATTCCCCTCAAAAAGACTCGACTCCCGAAAGTGGCCTGTGACCGTTCCCTTATCCGAGCCCTTAAAATGCACCCCGAGACCCCCTCTAATATAACCTTATTCAACTCTAATTCATGTCCAAATCAAAAATATGACCTCATCCTTAACAAAATTCTTAAACTGAGATGAACCAGTCTCCAAAATTATTAAACTAGCTTGAACCGGGCCCAAGTACCCATATTTGGATGGAACCGACCATTAACCACCCAAAACTAAACTAAACCAGACTGGAACTCTATCGAACCAAGCTGAACCGGCCCTAATTTCCCATGAATCTGCTAAACCAGGATCGACTCCCAATAAATTGGGGTGAACCGAACTGAACTAGACTTGGATCCCCATGAACCGGTTTCAAACTACATAGAACTAGACTAAACCGCCAGAACCCCACAGAAACACACTGAACCAGGCCCAAATGTCCCTGAACCGGGCTGAAACGAGCCTAAATCCTTATAAATTGGCTGAACTAGCTGTATTTTCTTATGAACTGGAATGAACTGACTTCAAACCACCTAGAACCGGGCTTGCATGGCACAGAACCGAGATGAGCCCACTTCAAAAACTAACATTTTTGCCTGAACCAGCCACCAAGAGCTCTAACCAAACCCAAAACACTAAAACCGACCAGTTCACCCACAATCCTCCCAAAATCACACTGAACCAGGGCCTTCTAAACCCCAATCCCTGTTTGGTTCAGTAGTACACCATGTACTAGACTAGAAATCGATCCAATCCTCCCCAACCAGACCCATTTGACCCCTAAACCGCTCAATTCTAGCCTAACTAGGCTGAACTGGCTTGGTCGGCCCAAGACAGACTTGGACAACAGCCGGGTCTTTTTTCTCTACCCGGGAACCTGGGTTTCAAACCCGATTCCCTGTGCGCAGGACCCGACTTCAAACCTTAGAAATTCAAGCAAAAATAAACTTACCTAGACCGATTAGCTGCTAGAGGATGAAGAATCGATAGCCTCAAAGTGGATTCCGAGTTCAAATCACCGTTTAAAGGATCAAAATTCCTCAATTTCTCACAATAACCAATTTGGACTCCGTCAACCTCTCGAACGCCTTCCCAAACCTTTTTCTTTCACCCTTTTCCTCCTAACTACTAATTGATCAAGGCAATATGTACTCTCAGCATTGAATCCCAGGTTGACATCATCCAAGCCAGCTAGTTCCCTCAGATTCGACCGAATTTCGGCCGATTTACCCATCGGTCTGGGACCGACTGGAACTTCCCAACCTGTCATGATTTAATCCCCAAATTTACATTTCCTGCAATTAAAACCTTCTAAAATTACAGTTCAACCCCCCAGACTCACGTGCCTTTTCATTCTAGGCCTCCCGCCTTCCTTTCTTCAATTTCAACGCCTAAGTAATTCTAATTTAAGCCTCAGACTCTTCCAAATTTCGCAAAACACCCCAAGTCATTTAATTTCTACAAGCAGGCCCTCCCTGATTCTTAATTTAGTCCCCAAACATTTAATTTATCCACTCACACCCCTAGACTTATAAAAATAGCTTCCAGAAATTAAAGAAAAACTTTGAGGGCCATTACAAAAAAATTGGTTTGGGATAATATTTTCAAAAGCTATTTTATGGAATTTTCCAAAATAAGACAATTTTTTTTAATAAAAATGCAACAAAAATTGTTAATTCTAAAGTTTTAAGATTTTTACTTTTTTGTGTTTGTCTTGCAAAGTTGATTAGTGATATGCCATATTCATTTGTAATCCTTTTTTTCCCTCTGTTTCTTTTCTTTGTCTTTTGTAAATACACAAAATTTAAAATTTAGATGGCATATGAAACAATTAAAATTGAAATGAAAATGAAAATTTTAAAAATTGTATTTAGTAGATACTTTGGAATACCAATCTTCATTTCCTATAAAATTAATATATCATTAAATGAGTTAGTTTAAATTCCATCACTAATATGATGGAATTCAGATTACATTTCATTACTTGTTTGTACAATTACTATATTACCCTATTCTTTTTAGCATATGACAAAATTATCTTGTAAACATAAAAAATTATAAATATTTACCTGATATCTCATCCACGTCGATTTAAGAAAGTGATATGATATAATATGTAAAAAATTAGTGAGTGATATCTCACCCATGTCAATTTAAGAAAGTGATATAATATAATATGTAAAAAATTAGAGAGTGTTACTGAACACCTCAAGTTTTTACAATTTGAACCAGAAATTTTGACTCAACAAGTTATTCGAGTTAGTGACTCCTAAGTTGATAGAATTTATAATATTATATAGTAATATAATATATCATATATTGTACCATAAATATTATATATATTATGATGTTATAATAAATTATTTATACATACATAATATAATATATATATATATATGTAAATATATTTATCATATGTATATAAAATATAATGTAATATAATATAAAATAATAGAGTAAAATTTAACATTTTAATATAAGAATATAAAATTTTAAGTTTTAAACTTTTAATATATTCTAATATACTTGAAGTTAAATTTTTTAAAGATTTTTATTAATTTTTTATATTTATTTATTAGGTGCTTTAATAATCTATAGTGATTATTGACAGTATATCTAACATTCTTAATTTCTTAAAGTAAAGCTCGTTGTATGTGAGCTGACTCAAAATTCTTATTTATGAGGACCTTTAATCTGGATCCTACCCACGGTGAGTTTAAATTATCATTATTTTAAAAAATAGTTAAATTGAATTAGACAATGTTTGTGAACCGCTGCTAAAAATTAAATGATTTCTCTAGGTAAATACTAAAGGTTTTCATATTTTTTAATTAATTCTCGTAATTTTCCAAATTTACAAACGAGCCCCTAATTTCCAAAATTGCTAAATGACCTGTCTTTTTATTTTAAGCACACTGGCTGAACTACATTTTTTTTTCTTTTCCTTTGTTTTCTTTTCTTTTCCCTTTTTTTTTTTTGTTTTTTCTCTTAACTTTCCGTTTTAGTTCTTCAAGTTGAAAGAGATGCAGCTATTTATTTAGCCATGAAAAACATGATGGATTAATTAACCATGAAAAACATGAAGGAGAGAGAAGACTTTGTTTATGAAATATAATAGTTGTAGTAAGTTTGATTGGTAAATTATTAAAGCCCAACAAATTAATATTTTATTTTCTTCGAATTTTGTGCACTTCTTAAAGATAAAGCGAGCGTGGACATCGAATGATGCAGGGTGAGAAAAGCTTTATTTGTGTTCATAAAGAGAAGTCTTCTATTTTCCTATAACAATGGCCGACAACCACTCATTTCCCTTTTCTCTTTTCTTTTCTCTTTTCCTTTCTTTTCCTGTTTCCTAAATTAAAAATGAAAAAAAAAATTGAAGAGATGCAAATCTACATTGCGTCGATATTATTTATTAGTATTTATTAAAGACTCCGTGTGAATTCCACTCAAGATGGCTACGCGGTTTGTAGCAACTAATAATTTTTTTACATTTTCTCATTTTAACCACTACTTGAAAGTTTCGCTTAGTTATTACACAACCTTTTTTCTTAAAAACTTTTTGGAAAAAATATTTTTTGAATTATTTTTTAGGGATATTGTGTACTGTTTGGTTTTCTTTTTTAAAAAGAAGATTCTGTTTTTGAAATGAGAAATCCGTTTACGATAATATTTCCAAAAATTGTTTTACAGAATTTTTCAAAATAATTTTTCTGAAAAGAAAATAACAAAAAAGTTGTTAATTCTAAAGTTTCAAGATTTTTATATATTTTTTTGTCTTGCAAAATAACCTTTTATTTTCTTTTCCTCTATTTTTTTCTTTTTTCTTTTGGAAAGAAACAAAACTTACTGAGTATTGTTCCGGAAGAAGGAAAACAGTCTCTCGAACAAAAATAATGAAATGAATAAATAGTTGAATAATCAATACCAAATTAACACCATCCAAATTTTTTTTAATGACAGTAAAAATTTTTATTTTATCATAATTGGATTTGTACTTTTTCTAAAGTTTTAAATATATAGGACATTTTTATTTTTATAAAAAAAAATTTAAAATTTTACTTTTTTAGTAAAAATACAAAATACATGTATTTGAGTTATTGGTAAATTATAAAAAATGGAAAACTAAAAATAAACTCCCCAAAACTCAGTAAAATGCCTCAAAAATGAATTCCATAAAAGGTCAAATTCAAATAACTTTTAAAAATCTCAAAATTATGTAAACCAAATGCTGTTTAAGATTTGAATTCGAAATCTTCAAATGCGTGCCTTCGAATTAAAACTTCAAGTGGAAGTCCCCCTTTTTTAAAAGAAAATTCTACTAGGGATCTTAATTTCATGTAAAATTTTTCTATTTTTAATTTAAACTGCTTCGTCATTAATTTAAAGTCTTTAACAGAAAAATAAGGAGTAAATTGGCATATTACAATAATTGGCAAATAAGTCCGGAAAAAAATTTAATTTCTTTTATTAATTTCATTTATTATTTAGAGTAACACACTACTACTAAATTCGGAATTTATTACTTTTTCTTTATAATAAGTAATTTATTCATGTGAAGAAAATAATAATGAGTTAGGAAGGACACTAAATTGGTTTTGAGCACCAAATTTTTTAAATTTTTTAAATTTTTTTATTCAGCATTGGAAATCAAATGCCTCTCCAAACTTTGCAGTCGAGGATGTTAATTTCGTTGTTTATTATTATTATTTTTTGGGTAACATCAGGGGCCCAATTCCAAATTTCGTTGAAACATAACTAAAACCAGATCTGTTCAAATTTTGATGGACAAAATTGAGATTTTGGGCCAACATTTCCTAATTAAGCAGGGAGGCCCAAGTTAACATCCAATAACAGATCCAAGGCCCAACTCCCTTAAAAAGTTTCAAGACCCAACTAGAAATAATTCAAATTGGGGATATAGCTGTTAAAAGTTGGAAAGAAAAATTATAATTAAACGAGGATTTAGTGGATTATTTATTTAAGAAGTGGAAGATATTAAACTAGGAAATTAAACCAAACAACCATAAACGCTGTTGACTTGATTGGCTGTTAATATTCATTTATGCATAATATAATGTTCATTATAGTCCATTCTCTAATTAAAATAAGGAGGCCTACTTGATCACAATGAAGGATGGGAAAAGAAGACAAATACAAAGTGGATTTCATTTTCTATTTATATAAGAAGATACCCTTCATGTCTGCATCATCTAGGGACTCCTCTAGCATCACCAGTTTCTTGTACCTACTTTTACCCAATTCAGTTTTAAGCCCTACTAATTTATTTCTTATTGGAGGGATGTAAAAGAAACTGCAACTCCACCTTAAGAGAAGAATTATGAAATCGCTGATCATTGTACTCTATAAAGCAGAAGTTGTGCGTTTAATACTTTGGAGGAGTTCCATTGCAGCCTAAAAATCAGTTTAAGGGACCAACCTTTCTATAAATAACTCAATATGCTATTTGTAATTTTAATAATCATCTCTTTAATATCAATATTATCGGAGCATCCATCTTTCACCACCATCTCTAAAAACTTTCCCATATCTCATTCACCTTCAAGTTATGCATGTGTATTTAACTTAAGCTTACTTGCAAGTTGGCTTGACAAGAAGACCAGCTAATAATAGTTTTTATTTGTTAAGCATAATAGTTTCAATAATTTTGATTTATAAATTATTAAATCACAATAAATTAAGATTTTTATTTCTTTAAACTTTTCACTCTCACTGTAAACTATAACGAGGGATCAAATTGTGGAATTGTTGGATGCAGTAGGGGCATAATTGTGAGAGGTGACAATTGATTTTGAGGTTTTAACCATGCAGAAAACCTTTTTTATGAGTTCATAAAGAAAAGTCTCTTCGTCACAGGTTGAACACACTCCAGGTTCTTTTTTTTGTATTTTTTTATGAAATTTATACCATATACTAATATCTTTAGTTTTTTATATTAAAATTAAAACTATTCTTTTTGATATCTGTACTATTACTTTCAGTTTTATTTGATTTTGGTTCAGTTTAGTTTTACCATGGTCACTACTACTATACATAGAAGTACATTAATAAAATATCTAAAATAGTATATATTTATATAATCCATGAGAAAAACAACACACGTCATTTCTTGCTTTATTTGCTATTCTAACCCTTGACATCTTGAATTTCTAATATTTTTACAATAATTCCAGTCCCAGTATTGAAACTCCACTTCAAATTTTGAAGCTTATTTGTCAAGCTCCATATGTACAATTCCTAGAGTGCAAGTAGGTGTCATTAGTGCACCAAATAAATGAAATGAAATGAAATTTTAATTATTACAAGTATGATATTCTATCATACATCAGTTTTTAAGTGTCACAATATGAGTTATAAATGAGATTAGAAATTGTTATTGAATAATTTGAGTTCAAGTGTTTGGACTAGTGTGTAATATCTCAATTTAGGAGGCAATTGAAAATTTTTGATAATTTAGGAACTTAATTGATAAGAACAGAAAATTTGGAAACTTAATTAAAAATTTGAGGGCACAATTATTTTAATTTATACTTTATATGCACAAATGAAATGAATCAAAAATAGCCAATGACTAAATCGCGTGTAATTAGGAATTGAGTGACCAAATTAGAAATTCCCAAAATCTAGATTTGATCATTATCTTTGTTGCCTTATTCGAAACTTAATTGCAATCTTATCAAATTCTCTAGATTTATGCGATTTGACCTAAAATTAAGTACGCAATAATTTGTATTTGATCATCATCCCTATTTTCTTATTTGAAACCCTAATTGTAATCCTTTCAAATCCTCTAGATTTACACAATTTGATTTCAAATTAAGGATATAATCACGTCAATATAAGTCATTTAAATGAGATTTCTCGCTTAATTTCACCTAATTGTTTGTGGTTTTGGAAGAAATTGTCAATATATAGTCGTCAATTTCTATTGCCTTCTTCATCATTGCTGTAAGCATCACTGTCATTTTTAGTTTTGATTTTTGTTCAATCAATAAAGGTGAAGTAGTTATCTAAAGTTTGTTCAGCATTAAAAGCCACAATTGCAAACTTGGAAGCTTGCCTTGCTGCAGGATTCTCTCAAATAAAGGAAGTAAGATAACAACCTAGTTAATTAGGTATAAATCAGGTTGGAGTTTGGATTTTGGATTCAATCATGGTTATATAGAAATGGGTTGGGTGTTGGATTGTGTTATAAACCCCCATATCGAATCTAGATCTGGATGATAGTTCCACCCCCATATCAGATCTAGATTTGGATGATAGTTCCAAGTTTTAGTTAAAGGTTTTGAGATGGTTTTGGAATTATAGGTCCACATTTATTAAAACTAGAATTGTAATTGAGAAAATGAGTTTTGGATTTGATTTGGGTTTGTGATATTAGACCAAATGAATTTGGTAATGAATATGGATCTGGATTTAAGTTTGAATTTGGATCTGATTTTTATGCAAGAACTTGTATTTTGAATTTGGATCGTGAATTGGATTCTAGATCTGGATCTCGAGATATAAACTTGGTTTTAAATTTGGATTCTATATATAAATTAAATAATGGATCTAGTAGTAGATTTGGATTGAGTTTCAAATAGAGACTTGGACCTTTAGTAATAATAATAATATTATTATTATTATTATTATGAAATTGGGCATTTATTATCATTGTAATTTTAAAATTGCTACGTTGGATTTGGATTTCTAGATTTAGATTGAGCCATTGGATTTGGACTCTAAATTTTAAATCCAAATATGAAACTGGATTTCTCTTTAAGAGAAGTAAATAAATATAGAAATATTAAATCTGAATTTAGGTTTTAGACCTCAAGATCTAAACCTGATTTGGATTTGGATTTGGATTATCTTAACCAAACAGATTTGACTAAGAGTTTCTAGAATAAATCAAACTTTTAACTACTTTAAGATTCGAATTTGGAAATGTGATCTCTTGGGCGGTTTTAAATACCTCAGAAGTTCCTCATTGAGCCCTTACTTCTGAAGAGTAAATGATTTGATTCCAACTTGTTTAGTAAGTAATAATATGCATTTAAGAGTATCTACTGTTTTTCAAATCTGTTATAAATTCTAATTTTGTATGATATACTTGATTTCTGAAAATTGAATTCAATTTTATTATAAAAGTATAACAAGGGACATCTATGTAATTTTTAAAATTGTTTTGGAAAAAACTATTTGTTATATACGTTCGATTTTGTTTATATCTGTAAATGAAAAATTTTATTAAATTGTTTATGTTTATTTTCTGGAAAACTGTTTTAAAGAAGTTTTAGATTGCTGGAACATTTTAGCTATCGGCAATAAGCGTTAGACTAAATGTACTTTGAACTATATCCCCTAACTAGCAGGGGTGGTGCTAGAGTACTATGTTGGGCCAATAAGAGAGACCTGTATATCTGTATACCGCCAAACTAAGTAGTCGTCATTCTGATTTCTAATTTCTAATTTCTATTACAATCTAGATCACGAACCCCCTAAATTCTAAATATTATTAAATTCTGTTTTCTATAAAATTTTTTGTTATATCTATTATATTTGTCTCTTGTTCTCATAAATGTATGTTATTATTCAATAGGTATGTGGACTCATCCCTTATTAGTTTTTAGATTTAGAGTTAGATATTCTGTCAGATTCTACTACTTGATAAGAGTTCGTTGTTTCTGCTATTTTCATTCTTAATCGAAAAAGTTATTTATTTCAGTTTTCTATTAAATTTTGCATTCCTAGATTCTTTAAATAGCTCTTTTTGACAACAAATATGTTTTTTATTAATGTACTGATAGTTTAGTTGAGATTTGAATTTAATTTTATTTATGATTTTATATAAAATTTTGGTTTAGTAAATTCTAAGTTATTTGTTAGGGTTGTGAGGTTAGAATTTATTCTAACTTAAATGCTGATCACGAATCCAATTGTTGGGTCGTAAGATAATGATTCAAACTTAATAAGTTGTTAGGTTTAGTAGTTCTTGAGTAATTACAAATGGTATAAGAAAAAAATGATATTCAAACCTGTTCTGTGTGGATATAAATACGGATTTATGATTTGACGAGAACATTAAGTATTGAATAAGTTGGATTTATAAATTTTGAGTTAGTGATTTAGGATCAAAAAATTGTTTGGACTAGTAACCCTAGAGTTATTATAATAGATTTATGTATACTAGTGATTAAGTGAAAATGAAAAAATAATAATAATGGAGATAGTTAGGAGTGGCGAGCAACTATGGATGAAGATAGTATTGGACAATCATTTTTTGTTGGGGCTTGTAATAGAAAGTAATGGTAATACTTAATTTTTTTAATAATTTTGGAAGACTATGGTAACATGAGATTAACTTTTGACTTGCAAATATCCAAGACTTTTATGACTCTGCATGTTAGATTGTAAGTTAAGAAAATGGTTATTCATGTTAAGATCATTTTTGGCATATATAAAGTCCACAATTAGACTAGTCGATACTTAGCTGCTTTTGGTTGGCAATGCCACGTCCTACCAGAAAGAGCACGGTGTAAATTGAATACAATTAGAGGTGCTCTGTTTTTTAGTTTAATAAATTGGAGCTACTCTTGAGCTAGACGTTAATATGAATGTGGCTCAATTTCTTTTTAAACTATAAATTTTTAGAAAAAATTTGTAACACCCCTAATTTAGGGGTATTTAAGTAATTTCGATAATATAGGAACTTGATTGAAAAATACAGACAAGTTGGGTATTAAATTAAAAGGCCGGTGGACCCATTTGACGAAATTAAAACATTTTGGGTCTAAATAGAAATAATAAGAACTTGCAGGGGCAAAATTGGATAAAAATCAAGAAACCAGGGATTGAAATGGAAAGCTTAAGAAATCTGATTTGGGAGTCGTTCCCAAATCTTCCCTCCGAGATTCTAGCTTCAATCTAATCAAATCTGTGACAGATTTGATGAAATAATTTTCAATTAATCGTATAAGAGTGACAAATGACTCTCATAGAATAAAAAATTTGGAATCAATTTCTGTGAAAAAAAATCATTTTTGTGCGAGTAAAATCTCTAAATTCTATCCGCCATAGTCGACGAAGAACAGATCGAAAAATCAAGCTATGGGGCCACCGATTAGTCAATTAAATTGTTATACCACTGTCGCTAAGTGTTTTGGCCATAGTTGCGAATGATGATTTCAGAAGTTTGAAGCGATTCTAGGTAAGATTCTAAAACCATGTTTCGAGTTCCTATTATGGAGACAAGTAAGGAAGAAAACACTCGAGAAAGATTCGGGTTTAGCAGATGGTTTTGGGCTTCTATTTGGGCCAGAAGTGAACTGGCCTAGGTTTAGTTGGGTTTGGGGCTTTGTGTTGTGGGCGGAATTTAAATAGCCAGGTTGGGTTCTGTTGGGTTTGGGTCTCAGTTGCAACCCCGATCTGGAATCCAGAATCCAGATCAGGGAAAAATAAGTATAATAATAATATAAAATAAAAACAAAGGAATAAAAGAAAACTGACCGGTTCACATGGATTCCGACCGGTTCTCTCCCGGTTCAAGAGTAGATTAATTAGATAATTAAGTAAATTAACTGGTTTAATTCCAGTTCAATGAAAATAACATTGTTTTAAGCCGGTTCAAGGGAAAATAAGCATCAAACCGGCTGGTTTAGCATATATGGGACTTGTTCAGTGATTTTTAAGGACGGTTCAGTGGTTTTCAGACCAGTTTAAGGCCAGTTCAGTGTGATAGAAATTGATATAAGGCCAGTTCAGTGATGTAAAGGCCTGTTTATGGCCGGCTCAACCTCTTAATGGCCAGTTCAGCCTTCTAGTGGCCGATTCATGACCAGTTCAACATATTAAATGATAATTTTGGATAATTCATGACTTATTTGACCGGTTCGAGACTTTAGTGGCCTTGGTATGGGTTCGAACACGGAAATATAGAACTTTAATAAGGGTTTTAATTAAGAAATTTCATTTATATGATTCTTTGATATATTAGAGACATAAATTGAGATATTTTATTATTTTATGACTTTAGATTGTTTGAACGATACTTGTTGATGCCCGTGTTGCCAGAGATTGGATTTATTGGTTTCCGTCATTTCTATGAGTAACAACGTGTATTTATGAGCATTTACAGTTTTCCATATTTGTTATAAAACGTGATTTGATATGATGTATTTGGTTTTTTAAAAATATGATTAAATCTGATTTTATATGATATATCTGATTTTTCTGAAAACTTGATTAAATTCTATTTTAAAAGAGAAACAAGGGACATGTATGAAATTCTTGAAATTATTTGAAATAAAATTTCTGTTAATTATGTTTGACTCTTTACATGGAAATTTGATTAAACTGTATCTGTTTGATTCTGGAAGATTCTGTTAAGTGGTTTCTATTTAGGGTTTGTCTACAGTTAGTCAGCCTTGTACTGACTAATGTAAAATAATTTTTATTAACCGTTGATATTTGATAAAACTCATCTCAACCATTTATTTAGTATATTCTTAAAAATAGATATACTAAGTAAAATAACTAAAATACCCTTAATTAATTAATTCCACAAATCTCTCTCTTTTTTATCTCTCTCTATATATTTTCATATTTACTTTCCAAAATATCAAACAATATGCATATCTACATTCTTTCTCTATATACTCTTATATTTGCTTTCCAAAATTTAATTTTCAATATACCGTTAATTGAAATAATTCAATTATTTAATATGGATATGAATAAAATGTATTTAAAATATTTTAAGTTTATATCTATTTATTAATATTTAAGATTTAATTACTTAAATTCAAAAGTATATAAAATCTAATATTTATATTTTTTATTAATAATTACAAAAATTAATTGAAATGAGATAAAAGATACAAAATTAAATCAAATAATTTGACGTGTTTTCATTTTATTTAAATCTTTTTGTTATTTTACTCACTATTAAAGGATCTAATTAGAATAATTTGATTAAATTAAGTATACCTCTCACAAAAAATCTAAATTCTTTAGTATGGATATGAATAAAGCAATATTTACAGTTTATTTGAATATATTAATTTATATATCTATTCATATTTAATTTCTTAAATTTAAAATTATAGAAAAAATTAAATACTAATGTAAATTTTATTTTAATTATTACTAATTACTAAACTGTCACACTCCAACCTCTCTAACCAGAATTAAAAATCAAATATGTAAAAAAATTAAAGTTAATATACTGTAATTATACCTTGTATTTTATTTTTGCACCCCTTATTTCAAATTGCAGAATAAAAATTTGTTTTTTCCAAATTTAGATGATCAATTGTATAATAAGATAAACAATGTGTTAGTTACTATTTTGGTATAAATGTTTAATTTTTTTATCTCTATAAATTTACCGTCATTTTAAATAATCCCCCAATATTATTATTATTTTATTTTAAACTCTTAATTTGTTTTCAAACTTTGAATTTGTTTTAATCTTATTTACAAATTTTAAAATTTTTCATATAAGTCACTTAATATTCGTATATATATACATGCGAGAGCTAAATTATTTTCTTGGATGGGTAAAATTTTATTTTATATAATAATATATCATAAAATAAAAAAATTTTAGCTTAGGGGGAGCCTACTCTTAAGAACATAGAACTCCATCAATGTTTATAAATTAGTAAATTTCTCTAATATTGAGTACAATAAATATTTATTTACTTTAACACAAATTGCAGAGATCAAATATGTAAGATTATATTAAACAAATTTTGCAAGTTTTTTTTCTCCCAATGAAATGATGAACAATTGTTAAAATTTAACAATTTTAACCACTTACATACTAACTTTTTTAATATAAACTACATATTGTATTTTTTCAAATATTTTCATTTATTTCATAACATTCTAAAATTTCTCATTTAATTCATATTTTTATTCATTTAAATCTTTTTGTAAAAAAAATTCTATCTTTAATACATATTTTTTTACTTAACTTAGTTCCCATTTTCTCTCTTTTATCATTTTAATCTTATATTCCACATGAATAAATATTATCACGTGAATAATATTAATAATTAAATTTTCATAATATTAATTATCAACCATATTATTAAATATTATATAAATGTTATATTAAATAAATTTAAATTTAAATTTAATCTAAGTAGTCAAAACGCATCCACTAGTAGTAAATTCCTTGAAAGTATTTTGAAGAAATTAACAATTTAATAATTAAATATTAAATCATGATACAATAATAAATATTTCTAGTTTCAAAGGTTTTATTGATCTTGAAGGCATTCTAGAGAGAAAAATAATAGAGTTAAAAAAAGAAATTTTTAGTATAGTTTATCTATTATTATTTAAAGAAATAAAATTATACAAAAATAAAAGGATATTTTAGTCAATTTATTAAATATAGTACATTTATTGTTAAAAAGTGAATGTACTCTTTAAATGGCTGAGATTATCTTTTATCATAATCAATGATTAAAAATTAACTGACTAATCTACATCTAGTACGATGCTTGACTAATCCTAGACAAACCCTTCTATTTATTCTGAAAAATGAAAAGTTTGTTAAATTATTTTGTTAATTCTAGAAAACTATTTTTAAGTGAGTTTCAGATTTTAGAACATTGTAACTAATGACAGTATGCATTAAACTAATTTGCACCCTATACAGGTCCCCATTTAGTAAGGATGATAGTGCTAGACTATATGATTTCTATTTATCAGTGTTAGACTGATTTGCACCCTGCACGGGTCCCTATCTAACAAAAGTGATGCTACTAGACTTTCTCATTTCTGTTATCCGGCATGGCCGATATGCTGTCGTTTTGTTATCCAGCATGACTGATATGTTGTTGTTTGTTATCCGAGTAAACTGATATGTTGTCATCATGTTATCGGTACAGATTGATATGTCGTTATCTTATTATCCGAGCATACTGATATGTTGCCATTTTGATTACTAGCTGACTGTGTGTCTCCGTCCTGTTTCTCGATATATGTTGCGTTCTGGATTATGAACTCCCTAAGATTCTGATTTCTAATATAAAAAAACGATATGTTACACTGAAATGTTTCTGATATCTATGAATGATTTGTTATACAGAAAAGTATTTTTGATATATAAAAATGATCTATTACATTGAAAGATTTTTGATATTTGTGAATGATTTTTTTATACGATAATGTTTCCGAAAAATGTAAGAGATTTGTTAAATAGCAAAATGTTTTATTTTAAATGTTACACATATCCTTTATTCTCGTAAATGCATGTTATTATTTGCTAGATCTATTGACTCACTATTTATTTTTTTTTTTAGATTCAGAGTTCGGTACTAAGTGGGATTCTACTACTTAGAAAAAGTCTGTTTGTTTCCGTTGTTTCCGTTATTAGTTAGAAATGTTGATTATTTTCAATTTTATCAGATTTTGTATTTCTAGATTTCATAGATAATTCTATTGGACTATAGACAGATTCCTGTAGATATATTGACAGTTTAGTTGAGATTTTGGACACGACTTTGTTTCTAATTATATATGAGATTTTGGTTTAGATATATGTTTCAATTATCTATTAGGTTTGCAAGATTGAAATTTATTATAACCCTTGCATCGATCATGACTCTATTTTTTGGGTTGTGACAAAGATACGTTTGAAATCAAATTCAATTTCATTTGTGAAAAAACAAATGGTCTATTTAAATATAAAGTCAGATTTTTCATGTAGCAAACAAATTTTCACCTAACTTAGATATGGGAAAATTTCTTATATGTAATGACCCATTAATTTTTCATGCATCTTCTTTTATAACTAATTTTGGTTGGTATTCGTTTATGTGATATTATTATATTTATTATCCATTATTTATAAAATTAATTAATATTTATTAAAAAATAATTAACTGACTGATTGACCTTAAAACCAAAATTTTAAAGTCAGGCTCAAGGAGGTCAACGAACTTGTTTGTTTATCAGAGAAACTGGGTAACGAGCTAGTTCCTTGGTGGGACTGAGATTCTGAATCCGGCCGCACGTGTGTTATGTTTGATGTCTTGCCAAACTCCACCTCTCTTTGCTATGTTTAATAGAAGTAAAATAATTTACTTTAAAGTTTTAAACAAACATTTTTAAAAATATAAAAATAAATTAAATATTAAAAAAAAATTTGATCTATATTTCCTACGTATTACAAAATAATAAAATTTATTTTACTTCTTTAAATCTATTTTTTTCTAAAATACTTTTTACAGACTTCCTTTTCCCAAGTAACTAACCCTAAACTCAAGTCAAACCACCAATTGCCACGCCAGTTGAATCACAATTTTGTACAGCGGAGGCAGAATTAAAAGCTACTAGAACGGATGAAACTGAACTAGACGACGGGTCATAAAGTTCGAAAGTTGCTAATTTTCAGTTTAAGAAGCGCATAGTGGCTAGCTTCAGTAGCCTAAAGTTCGAAAGAAAAGAGATTAGCAGAAAAAACAATCGCACATCTTCAAAGTTCAGGTGAAACAACAAAACATCAAGAAATAGTAGCAAACCAACCAACCACACCAGTTCTGTAAAGAACAGTCCTGTAGTCTTAGCTCAGGTATTCCTTGGATTCAAGGCAAATTCTTTCTTCTCGTTCCACCAAATCATTGATCTTCTGGCTTTCACTATCAGTCCCAGGTGAAAAGCAAACATTACATACAAGGGCAACTTTCATGTACGGTGATCAGTTTGGAAATGCACCTTTCCTAATGTATTGAGAGCCTAATTTAGGTAAACTTGCGTGTGTTAATAGCTTGCAGAAACAACACATTAAAAATGAGTGGGTCGGAATGCAGTATTATATTTGAGAAATCTTTTCACTAATTCCAATTTTTCAAACACCACAAGTTGCAGGATAATGTGCAGCAGTTAAAGGGTGTCAAATTTTTTGCATTTTTATCTTTTCAATCAATTGTAGCAGCATATGACCAATAGCAAACTGCGAAAGACACTGACAGCAGAGGAAGAGGGCTTTTTGTTGCACATGCAAGTTTAAATTGCCCACATTTTCATGGATCCTAAGTGAGATAAGACCGGATTTAGAGTTTACGCTGAGCAATGATTTGGTGTAGCCAACAAGCTCATTACTAGCATGCAAACTCACTAGGAGCAAGATATTCCCGATCTATACAGAGCAAAGCCCCCGGGGGTTGCAGTGGGAAGCATTAGTAACAACAACTAGCAAATTAGCACAAATATAAACACAAAGTTTTGACTTACATTTTGAGCATAGTAGGTTGCTCGGTAGCCTAGAGTTTAATGTAAAGAATCAGCCAAGCAGCAATTCAACATCTTCAAAAATATCAAAAGAAGCAACTATGTGGTGACAAATATTAGCTAACATCCATCCAAACTAAGTACTACATAAGGATAGACATGACTATAAGATTCAGAACTCATGCAACTCATCAAGATTGTTTCCTAGCTAACTCTGGTTTTCCTTGGCTTCACAGGAAAATTCTTCATTAAAATGCATTTGGATCTTTGATCTGCCAACCGCCAATCACACATGAAGTGCAAAGATTATGTGCAGGGTTCTGTTTATGTGACATAATCAGTCAGAAGATGTACCATTCCAAATGTCATATGTATTCAGCATTTGTAATTAGCACAAACTAAGGTTAAAGAAGTAACAAGCTGAGATACATCGCATATTTGGAAAATGTTTTTGTTCATTCCTAACAACAAAAGCTAACAGATAAATCGGAATGAGCGGTAGTTGTTGAAGGATGTTGAATTATGCATTATAATTTGTAGTGTAGCAAGTTCCATTTGTAAAAATTCTCCGAGATGGTAGAGCTAGGTTTGTTCACAAGAAAAGGGGTAGAGAATGCCATTGAAATAGGAAAAACTCCCTCAGGTGGCATTCATCCACTTTGTCTCATCAATTAATTTAGACAAAAGGAATCAAAAAATAACAATTAATAGTCTATTTGTGAAGTTTGATGAGGCCGGGGAGGCCTTTGTGAAGATTTTGGTAATCTTTGTTTTGACTTTTTAAGAGAGGCCAACCTTTTTTTTTTTTTTGATACCTTGGCTATGGAGGGGACTTTTAAGGAGACAGAACTTCTTAGCTTGGGTTTAAAAGTCATGCTTGAGACTTGTTTCTTGGTTTAGGTAGAGGAATAGTGATGACCAATTATTCAGTTTTATTGGTTAACGCTGTTGTGTGGATTTAATCAACAATGTGGTTCTTCTGTATGTGGGGTTTAACATTTCTTCTGTTGTGGACTAAGATGTGTAATGGTTGTGTAATGCTCTCATTTTTGTTATTTAACAAAGATACCACCATTGCTTCTTTTTCTTTCTATTTTCTAAATATAAAAAAATGGAATTTTGAATGTCCTCTGCATTGTGATAATCCATTTATTTTGTCGTTTAGTAGGCCATTAGGAGGTTGACCTTGGAGGCTTTGCAAAATAGTAAATTGTACTAGAAATTAAAAAAGCCAATATGCCTTAATGGTTTTGTGAATTAGAAATTACCTCCCAAAGATCAGAGTTGTTCTATTCTTCTGCTAACTGTGTAGTCATATCCCTATCCCAGTGAAGTGGGATAAATCTTTGAGCTAGATAATCTCGATAACCACTGCCCAAATCTGATTGATGCCATTTTAATGCGTCCCACCATTCAGTCTCTCCCTTGAGTACTTTCAGATCTTGACTGGAAACTTCTGTAATGGAAAGCTTTTCCAGCATTGGACAACAAAAAATGACCATCCTTTCTAACTTCGGAGCAATGCATATGCCATTGGAGATGTTGACCAACTCTGGCAGCTCATGAAGTGACATCTTCTTTAAGCTTGGCAAAAAATTCCCCGACGTCAAGTTGGAAGATTCTATACATACTAGGCTGTTGACTTTAGGACAGTCTTCAATGATGACTTCTTCCAAGTTTTTCAGGTTGCTAAGCATGCCTAATGTGAAAACAATAGTCAAGCTGATGCATGAATACAGGGACAAGGATTTCAGATTCAAAAGACACCCTTCTCCTACTGGCCCTTGACAAATGCTCTCCATTTTCTTCATATAGAAGATTCTTAGGTACTGGAGGCAACTGAGTTCAATTCCACGATGAAACTGTTCAGTATCAATGACAGTCTGCAACTCGTTACAATCCACCAACAGGCAGAATTTTAAGTTATCCATGTTTCTAGTTCCAAACTCGGATAGACTCTTAAGGGTCCAATGACGGTCTAAGAACAAGGCATTGGCATATTTCAGCACACTGATAATTTCTCTTTGTAAGCATTCACCATTTATATAATTCAATCCTTTCTCCAATTTTGCCAAATTATCAAATTCCTTTCTGACTTCCCGTGATACACGAGATAGAAATCGCTGTTTATGATGGCCAACAATAAATCTAAACTGCAATAGATGCGGATATATCAATGATAAAACGTTCCTCTGATATGCCCACTTCAGGTTTTTGAGCAGCTCAATAGTGGGAAAATAAAGCCTCAGGATTTTCAACTCTTTCAAGTTAAATAGATCTCTTGCAATAGTTTTTATTTCAGCATCCCACCAATCTCCGTCCGGAAGCACATCAATGCTTAGTTCTTGCAATCTTAGGAGATTTGATAGAGCCCTTCTTGGAATTATTGTTTTTATGCGCTTGCTTACTTGGAATTGATCTGCACGTTCATAGATTGACACTCTCAAGCATGTCAACTTAATCAAATTACCAATCTCCTTAGGTAGACAAATGAGCTTCGTCCCTTCGAGATCAAGTACTTCAAGGTTTACAAGTTCTCCAATTTCGGGGGGTAGTTCCATTAAGAGATCGCAACACTTCAGAATGAATTTTTTCAGTGCAGCCAATATGGAAATAGATTGTGGCAAGGAGTTTATAGAGGTATATGACAAATCTAGAACTTGTAGGGTAGACGTGTGCGTGGATGATGATTGCGAGGAAATTCTGCAAGCAATATGATTTCCTGTAAGATTTCCTTTTCCCTTGATTCTGAGAGTGTGTCTTTCATCTTCCTCAAGAATTCAAGTTCGGATGCAAGTATACTCTGTCCTTTTTTGTGCGACTCTATCAGTTTGTGCAATAAGTCTAAGTCCTCCATGAGTGAGCTTTCTTCATATTCTAGTGACCCGGTGCTTATATCCATATCCCTATGTGGAGTTTGGCTAAATCCAATGCTGGGTTAGAATGATCTCCATGAACAGGAAATTTTAATCCTTCAGAGACTTCATTTCTATTGTCTTGCAAAACCTCAGATCGCCCTATTGAAGCAAAGTCCGCGGTCTCCATCTGGTTTATGTGTATCTTCCGAACTGCTGGTTCTGTTGACTGGTGGGTGGATCCAAATTTGTAACAGTGAAGTCAGGTAGAAAGTTATACGAATTTTGGAAGTGGTGTATAGAAGTGAGAAACCAAAAGAGAACACAGAATTTGGATAGACTTTACTTGGAGTAGATGTCGTCTTCTTGGACGTGCTTGTACACTTCTTAACTGCTGTTCTGCTGGTTGGTGAGTGAAGCTAGATACAAACTCATTTGAGCCTATACATTTCTTCTTAACTGCTGGTTCTGCTGGTTGGTGGGCGAAGTCAAATAGAAAGTTATTTGAAACGATTAGTACAGAAGTGAGAAACCAAAAAAGAAAAAAAGCTGGATATATTATAATTGGTGCACATGTTGTCTTGTCCTTCAAGTTCTTCCACATTTTAATAGCATAACAAGTTTGAAAAAAAACTAGTATAAGAATCCTTCTGAACAAGGATAGAGACTTCTTGCCTTTTTCACTCTGAAAGGGGTAATCTTTTTTTATAATTACAATAAAAATTATTCATAAACTAATAATCGTGAAAATCACATTCACAGGTACAAATTAAATGTTTTTAATGAGAGAAAATTTAGACTTCAAAAAAACCTTTCCCTTTAACTATATTTGACTGAGATTTGAAAGGATCCCAGTCCAGTTACCAAAATCTTGTCTTATTATTTGTTAACAAATCTTGTTAGAAAGGGCAGTTAATTATTTAAAAATGTATATTTTTACATATGATATATATATATATATATTTTAACAAATCCATTCATCCAGGTTATTTTTGTCAATTTTATTTATTACGTTTCTGCTGTATTATTTACAAATTACACCTTACTTGGTGATCACTGTATTTTTAAATAACAACAGATTGTAATTTTAGGCAAAAATCACATAGACTAAAGTGCACTTTCCTCAAAAACAAAATGCACCAATTTATGTTTACAAGTTACCTTGCCATGGCTGCTTCTGGGTCTGCGTTAAACCCAACAAGTCCTTTGTCGTGCCATCATTGTCGTTGCTGCCGGCACCAGAAACAGCGTCCGTGGAGCTTAAAAAAGTTGACGCTGAACCTAGTGCTCTCCTTTGCGAACTGACACAGCATTCAAACTTCAAATATTTCCCTTAGCAGCTTAAAAGCCAACCAGCACTTAGTTAACAGATATTTAAATTATCTATTATTCATTACCTTGTAAGCAGTAATTAATATAGCCATGAATAAACATGCATTTAAAGATGTTTTGTTTCTATTTTTTCTTAAAACTTTTATGGAAAGAAATATTCCAAGAACCTGTTTGCAAATAATTATTATTTTTTAAAAATATTTTGATAAATTATTATTTGTCAGAATTTTAAAATTCAATTGTAGTAAAAAAACTCTAAAATTGAAACAAAAATTTTATAAAAGTCCCTATGCTTGATAATGGAGTGGATTTAATCCGAATCTAATCTGAATTTGATTTGATTATTCAGGATATTTAACTGATAAAAGATTGGATGAATATAATTCAATTATAAAAATCTATAATTCGAAATAAATTGATCAAATATAATTTTTTTTTACTTCGATTCGTTAAAAATCTGAATTCATATTTATATAATTATATATAAACAATATATGTGATATAATATGATATAATGTTATATATATAAATATATATATCACAATATTAACTTGATTTATCAATTTTAATTAATAAAAAAATATTTTTCCTTAAAATTTGAATTATAAACATATTTTTATTTTTTGTAAAAATGAAAATAAAAAATATATATTGATGAATTAAAAGTAATAGTTATATGTTAGCAGTAAATTAGTTTCAAATACAATATTTGTAGCAGATCAAATGTGATTATGTTTGCTATTAAACTCTAAAATTATTGATTAGTTCACTTTTTTAAGAATTTCTCGTTTTAATTTTGAATTATTTTTTTCTAAAATATAAAAGAATAAATGTATAATAATTTAATAATTTGGATTTAGACTTTTGTATCGGATACCAGATTTTATTTAGATTTAAATATGATAACACTCTATATACATATATGTTATAAAGTTTCAAGTTAGATTATGTAATATATAATTATCGGATTTAGATTTGAATCCATCTTAATTTGGCTCAAATCCAACTTATCAATAGTTCAAAAAGCCCAAAAGTTTTAGGACTTTTAGCATTTAGAAGCCCTGGGTCGCTTCTTTTCCTTTCACCCCGGGGGATGCCACAAAAAAAAAAAAAAAAGATAATAATATTAATCAAAACAAAACAAAGAAAAGTTAAACATACACTCCTTAATACCTAAACCCAATCTTTTCCAACAAAGTCAAACTATCCAATTTTGAGATTTATTTATTTGTTGTCTAAAACAATTTTGTCAAAAAAATTCTCAAACCAAAACCACATTATATATAATTAAATTATTAAGTGTCATTCCATCTAAGAATTCTGTGTTAATAATAACACTGACAAAACTTAAATCACTAATACTGCTTAGTTTTAACTACTGTCATTTTTTTCTTTTTTTTGGTTTTCAATGCTGTCCTACGTTTTTCTAAATAAGTTACAAATTGAAATGGATTATTAACTATCGACGAGAATTGAAACTTATTTAGAAATAGTCAACTTAATTATTTAATTTAGTGGTTGTTTTGTTTCATAAAGAGAGTGAACTTGATTATTTAATTTAGTGGTTGTTTCGTAATATTCCTGAATTTTGACTTTCAAGATTTGCAAATTTTGAAATTTTAAATTTTTTAAACTTTTAAAATAAAATTTTACAGCATTTTCAGAATGAGATTGTCTTTAAAAGGCATATTGTAGAGTATTTAAACTTGTAATCCACAGACACAAAAAAAAAGAGTATCAAAATAACACTTTTATACTAAATATTTCTAAACTTAAAAATCGGTTCTTCTTTTTTAAATCCTGAATTTTAAAAAGCTTGGTTTCATACAACCCCCCAAATATATATACATACATACATACATACATACACACACACACACACACACACACACACACAGAAAGAGGGGGGAGAGAGAGCGTACCGCCTCCTAGTCTCCTCTATCACACCAAAAGATTAGCCCTGAGCCTCGGGGCCTTCCCCTTGGTTAGCCTAGAATTGCCGGCCACGCCCTTCTCGCCTAGCAACTCGCACGTGAGTTTCAGCTGGGCTGTGATGGCGTCCTTCAGACATCTGAAGTGCCTCGACATAGCCCGCCGGGCCAGCGCCGTGTATGCCCTTGCTGACCCGATGCCTGTCACCGACTCAAACGAGTTCACCAACGCCTGCATCTTCTCGCGGTAGCCCCTGTACCTTTCTTCCAACTGATTAATGAAAACAAATTTACTTTAATCTATGCTTCCACATGATTTAGGAATAATGCACTTTAGTCTTGTTCTCCTTAGTCCATGCGGTTAGACCTTGAGGTTTTGAGTTCAAATTGTTAAAAAAAAAATCAATAAATAAGGGGCTAAAGTTAATTAAAATTTATATTTATGAAAAAATCGGTTGAAATATATGATCCAAGCCTATATTATGTGATCTGGTTATTTAAGTTTTGTGCAATTAGTAGTACACTCTGTAGTGAAATATTTGACAATTACAATATAAGGTCAACTTAGAAATCCTTGAATGAGAGAGAAACCTAAGTAACTTAGGAGTCATTTAATGATAGGAATAGCTAAAGTCTATAAACAAGTGACTAGGTAGTCTTAGAATGATTATCTATATCTACTACTGCCTCTAGAAAGTTAGAGAGAAAGATCTAGTCTCTAGTAGATGTGTGAATACTAGTCCCAATTTATTTTCACATTCATTTTGGTAATTGATCAATGGCGTCAAGTATGTAATTCTCAACCTTTTTTATTAGTATTTATTATTCATACAATTTTCGTGTTTTATCCTACACAAATTTCATCATTCACCAAAAAGAATAAAAATGCAGCCAGTAGGCAATAAAAAATCAGAGGTCATCATCCTACAACTTCTACGCCTAAGTTTAAAGCATTTAGTAAGTTGACTTTCAATTTCTTTAATTTTTCAAATTTAAAAACTAAACATATATTATATATAGTAAAATCTGAAATCTGTATTACAACAACAGTGTACAAAACCTTCATCACCACATAATTCGATGATGTGGACGAAGGAAAAGCATGGTAGAAAGCCAAGATTGTAAATGAGAGGGGAAGATCTCAACTTTGTCTTTGTTCGGGCTTGCAACCCAATTCTATACATGGAAAAATGCAATAACATTAACGATGACATGGAATATTCTAGAATAAGGGGAGAGATGAAAGTTTCCTTGAACAGGCAAACTCCTGGATTAAGGCGCAGAGAGAGAGAGAGAGAGAGAGAGAGAGAGAGAGAGGTTGTTTGTTTTGTGATTTTGATGAAAACGGTAGTTTAAATTTTATGTTGCTCATAATTTGCAGTAACCTAAATGGAATCCCCTAGTGGAAGCAACCCAAAAACCGAGCCACAAAGAAACAATTTTTTGGGGGAACCTCGTGCTAATAATTTATTTCCAGATTGAGCAGGAGGTTTATTTCTTTAAATGCGAGCAAGCACAAATGTACCAAGACCAAAAAAAAAATAGTCCTCAAGTCAACTAGCTCTCTCTCTCTGGTAGCTTTAAATTAAATTTAACGTATTTAATAGAGTCAACAAGTTGAAAAATATATTCGGATCGCTTATGCAAGCTAGTTCCATCCGACCCATTTTAACAAATGAGTAAAAGAAGAATTCAATTTCTCATTTTTAAATGCGAAAATTACCCTTAATTCTCATATATAAGTCTGCACACATTAGCAAGAGTTACTACATTTACATGCAGACACAGGTACAAGAGACCGATCGAATTTTGCATCGAAGTTGTGATAGATGGATATTATTTTTTTGTAAATATTTTCAGACTATGGACAGTAAATCATTCAAGTATCAAAAATACTCTTATTAAATATTCTAATTTGAAATATGTGTATTTATATCAAAGAGAGAGAGAGAGAGAGAGAGTGTGTGTGTGTGTGTGTGTGTGTGTGTTCTTTACAGTCTTTTGTGCATCAAACAGCCTACTCACACATTGATATAGAATAAATATCACAAATTTACTAATAATTTTTTTGACTGGTCCATTAATTCTCTAAAAGAAATCACATCACAAGAACATGGTAGCTGGTGTTTAGATTGACAAGTTTTTTAAAGATATGTAATGTTTTTTTCATTGGTAGTGTACTGAAATATGTAAAACAACGTAATATTTAGTAATATATAGAGATTATTATTGTGAAGCTGTCCTATTCGAAATAATTGAGTTTAATTTCTAGAAGAAATTCGATAATTGAGTTCTTAAAAAAAAGGGACTCAATGTTTTTGATATGTTTGATTGCCCCATATGGAGCACAGAATATATTTATTTATTTCAAATATTTTTAAATGGCGTCCTTAACTATTATTTTAAGTTCAAGTGATCTTGAAAACTTAACATTTATGAATCAATTATATATGAATTTTAAGGAATTGCTTATTGTGAGGATATTTTTTGGAATTAGAAGCACGAGAAAAACAATTTCTTTATTTTCAAAATGAAATCACTATGCTTCAAGTGTTTTTCTTAAATCCTATATTATAATTGAAGAAGGAAGTAGAGATGTACGCATGTGATAATTTTAGACTTCTATCTTGCACTTGTGGGATCCAACACTTTTTTCTAATTTTAAGAGAAAGAATTTCGACTTATTTCTCTAAAAATTGTCGTTTCCTTTTCAACTATGTTTGTTTACCATTTTTATAAGTTTTTTTTTTTTTTGATATTTTTTATCTCAAGAATAGGAATTTTTGGCACTTTATACTCCAAATTTAGTAATTAGCAACCCAAAATTACAAAAAGTATGTTATATCTTTGATTACTATTAAAATTAAAAGTAAATTTAAAATTTCATATAAATAAAGAGTAAAAACATTGTAAAAAAATTGAACTCTCAATTTTTTATTATTTCTACTCTACTTAATAAATTTTCGCTCAATTTACACAAATATTAATACTTTGTAAAAGATTAAAAAAATTTTGGTACTATTCAAAATTTTAAAAATTTTAAACAAAAAATAAAGTTTTGATATAAAATTTTTTAAAAATATAAAAATAAATATGTAAAAATATTATATATATATATATATTTATACTTTTAGCTAATTCCAGCAATTTATAGAAAGACAAAAACTCATCCCTAAAAAAAAAATGTTGAAATTCAAAATTTTTATGAGAATTATGTATGATATCTTATTTGTCTGCCTTAATTTTTATTTTTTTTCTCTCTAATTTTATTAGAACAATTTCTCGGTGGACAATAATTTTTTCTAAATACTTAATTGTCAAATATTTTTAGATTTCTTTACAACATTTGTATAATAAAAATATTTAAACACTTGATTGTCAAATTTCTTATATTTTTATCAAAAATTTATTTTTAGTTTTAAAATTTTAAAATTCTTAATAATACCAAATTTTAATTTTTATTATACTGTTAATGTGCGTGCAAATTAAGTAAAATTTTATTAAATAAAGTGAAAATAATAAAAAAATAAATGACTTAAGTTTTTCATGGTCTCTTTTTACTCTTTATTTATAAAAAATTTTAAATTTATTTTTAATTTTAATAAGTAATTACAAATAAGGTACACTTTTTATAATTTTGGATGTGAAATACCAAATTTAAAATTTTTGAGTATAAAATACTAAAATCTCTTCTTTTTAAACTAAAAAATACCAAAAAAAACCATTTCCATGACATTCTTTCAATAAAATCCCTTTATTTAATTGATTTTAAATTCATAAGTACTATTGATTTTTTAAATTTTCAAAATATCATTTTTTTCTCCTCTACCCATCATCCCATGGCAAGAATTTCTCGTCCTGGTGGGTTTTTTTGCGTGTTTGTTTGTGTTGTGTGTGTTGTGTGAGAGAGAGAGAGAGAGAGAGAGAGAGAGAGAGAGAGAACATGCCTCAACAAGCATGGCACGCAACTTAACCTTCCTCCGCTGGTACTCAGATTTAGCAGCAGGCGCCAGTGGCAATAGCAGGGGTTGATCATTTGACGAAAAAAGGAGTAGCAAAAGTAATCCCAGCAGTGTTTGGCGGACTAATACAGAAAATCTCGTCCCATAACTCTTGAACAGCCTTCAGATACCTAGAATTCCTAAACCCATAATAATTACCCACCTCCACAGACCCTGAACTGAACTCGACATGCCCTTTACCTTTAAGATGATCAGCCGCAAATTCTTGAAACTGAACGAACCGAAGGTAAAACCGATTTCAGACCCTTGATTATTTAACACTGACCCACCATTCCCACCTCTTAATTCTTCAAATTTTGCAGATCCCAGCTGAGAGGAGAGCGTCAAAGATAGGTAGTCTTGAATCTCTTTCTGAGCTTTACCCTCTTCGTGGGTCGTCTCTGGAAGCCAAGGGAACTGCACAGGCGACTCCTCGAAACCAGCGAAACCGCCGTCTGAGGGAAACCCTGGAGATGGATGTGTCATTAAATTGCTGTGGCACTGAGAATACCTCACCTGGGTCGACATGGGATTTCTTGTAGGATCGATGCGCTGTTTTAACCGAGTCACTTCCTCCATGGACGAAGTTGAAAGAGGTGCTGCTAATACAAGCCATGATGGGTTAATTAATTATAAGAAACATCAGTACTAGAATTCTGAAGGAGAGAGTGGCAAGAACAAAATTTTTTATAAGTGTAACCGTGATGTATCTAGTATGAAAAAGGCCTATAGAATTGCTTAATTATTTAAAATTTTTTACAAAAAACCCTCTCTTTTTAACATAAGAGCAATCTTGCCCTTTTTGTGTGGTTGTGTATAGATGTACTGCTGCTGTTGTAGAACAGGTCAGAAGATAGTTCTCTTTCTCAGAGAGAGAAAAGAAGGGGGAGGGGCAGTGGTCACCGCGCTCTCTGGGTTGCTGTCCTCCACCTTTAGTCTTTCCCCACCACTTCCCAAAGTTTTTGTAGATATAAATGCATACTCCTAGTACGGACGTGCCTTGCAAAAGTTTGTTCAGGGAAAATATAAATATTTAATTATAATTTATTAATAATTAAACTATGGAAATATTATTGAATGAAAAATTATATCTAAAAAATACAGTAGAAGTGTGAAATCTTAAAAAATTGATATAACTATATTAATGGAAAAGACTTAAATATTAAAAGTTTAGGTAAGGAAAAACTGTTAGAGATTGGGATCGTTTACATTTTTTATATAAGTAAAATTGTACGATGAGATGCAAAGATTTTTTGGATAAGAGTTTGTAGGTTTAGGTGAGGGTAGAGCAAAATTATTTATTTTCAATATCAATCTTTTATTAGAAAGACTGGTAGTTGTGGAAGGGAGATTTCAGTGAGAACGATGTTTGAAAGGTGGAAGCTACCAAAAAAAAAAAACAAAAAATGAAGACGTTTGAAAGGTAGAGTTGAATGATGAAAGAGTTAGGTTGCCAACTTGCCGACAAAAATGAGAAAAAGATAAAAAAATAAATAAATAAAAAGAGTACTCTCTCATAAGTAATTTAAAATAATTCATATTACAAATTTAATTTAGTATAATATTTTAATTAGTATTTAAATTAATAAAAAATTTAGAAAAGATAGAATTATCATTGTAAAATAAAATGAAGTCAAAATTATTTAAAAAATATTGCAACGGGGGCAAAATAGTCAAATAAATTTCTATTTGTAAAAATTAAAAAAAGAATTTTCCAATACCAATACGTTTGCAAAGTTTGTATAAAATATTTTCGAAGAAAATAAATTTATTTATAGTTAATTTCAATTAATATCGCCAAAGCTTTTCCTCCCTCTTTCTATGTTTTAGATCCACGATAGCTTTCGTCAAATATATGCGTTTAATGCACCCCGGGCCCCCTCCCGCCACCCCATCCGAAGAAAAGTCGATGAATTTTTTTTTCTTATGAACATTTTTATGGAAGAAAATGAATAAGTGAAATATAAAAGTTATATATATATATATATATCTCATATTTTTATATTTTTACAAATAATTTTAAAATTATTACGCTCACTGGACGGGGGATGCCACTTAAAAATAAAACAAATAAAGAAGACAAAAAAGAAAAGGAAAACGATCCTGTCATAAATCCACTGATTCCCAGCGAGCAGTTGTGCTTCTTGTTGGTCTTCCTTCGTTTCTATACTCCACATTTTCTCTGACAAAGACGATTCTGGTGCAATCGGAGTGCAGCCATTGAAGGGGAAGAAAATCAGCAGATCGAGAAAGGCCACATGAATTAATTCTATTCACTTTTGTCAACATAGGTCCGTTCCGTTTCTATGTGAAGAGATGGTATTCTATTCACTTTTGTCAAAATAGGTCCGTTCCGTTTCTATGTGTAATGGCCCAATTTTGTTTTTATTTTGTTAGGGACCATTCTGTACTAATTAAAAGGTGTGGGGGGTGGATCTGGAAATGTGGGGACCGAAATGAAGAGATCCGAAATTTGGGGGACTGATTTGAAAAAAAAAAAGAAAAAGAGAGAGGAAGGGGACCTTCGGCTGGAAGCTGGCCGAAGGCTGTAGAAGCCAGATTTTTGCTCCAATAGGAGCAGGCCAGCTTCCTGGCTTTCAGGCTTTTAGTCTCGGCTGAGAGTTGATCCCGAGGGTGGGTTTAATTTGAGAAAATAGCTAGAGAGAGAGGGAGGAATTCAGCTGAGAAGGGCAGTGGGTTTCGGTTGGAATTTTTGAAGAACAGCTTGGAAGCTTCAGAAATTAGTTCGATTGGAAGTTGAAGAACGACTTGGGGAGTTCGGAATTCGAGCTTGAAGGCATTGGGTTGCCTGGGTAAGTTCAGATTTTGCAGTCTTTGCATTTTGTTTTGTGTTTGGTTACTGTACAGAGGGGCGGGTTCTAGAGGTGGGGTTCGGGCGAGGAAGAAGGGACCCAGATGGGTTCTGGGTCGGTGGCTGGGGGCCGGCTTGGCCTACTAGGGCCTTGGCTCGGCCCGGATGAGCTAGGTGGCTTGTGGGCTAAGCCGCAGGCCAGCCCAGAGAAGCCGACACGGTCTAGGTCTGTTTCAGACCTAGACGCTAGCCGGGTAACAGGGACGGGACCCGGATGGGTCCGGTCCCTGTGCTGGGCCGGCCTGGCCCGCTGGACCTGGGCTCAGCCCAGATCCACTTCAGGCCCGCAGGCTGAGCTGCGGGCCAGCCCGGGTAAGGACCAGGCTGAGTCGACCGTTGGGTTGACTCGGCCTAGTGAATGAAGGGTGCGGGTCAACTCAGCCGAGTTGACCCAGAAAGGGAAATTGGGATAGGCTGTTCCAGGGGAATAGGAAATTAAGGATAGGGCCAGGTTGGGGATAGCAGGAGATAGCATAACCCAAGATTTGGGGATTAGGGTTCAGGGAGTTGTTGACTGAACTGCCTAGAAGCAGTCTAAAGTTTGACCGATCGGTTCAGTGGTCAAATGGACTCGGATTTGCAAAGTTGAACCGGTTCTAGATTCAGGTAGAAAATACCTATCAAACCAAGTGGGTTCGAGAAATTTTGGATGCCCGGTTCGAGGTGAACCAGCCGGTTTATTGTAATTCCTTCGGGTGACCGGTTCACGGGTTTTTAGGCTGGTTTTTGGGGAGATTGAATCGGTTCCTGGTTCAACATGATAAAACCTAGTTGACCGTGAAATTTGGTAAAGTTTGGAGGTCCGGTTCAAGGTGAATTGGCCTCGATTTGCGTGCCAATGCATAGAATTAAGGTTTTTGGCCCGGTCCGACCTAACCTTAAAGGTTTTTGGCCAGGTTAATATGGTTCCTAAGATTTTTAGGCCTTCTGAATCCATTTTTGAGGGTTTCGTGGCCAATTGAGTTGAGTTCGAGGTAGTTTTGGGATCGGGTTAAACCAGTTCAGGGGTTTCGGAGACGGTTCACTGTGTGATGGGGCTTGTGGAGGCTGGCCCTTTACTGTTAAGGGTTGTTAAGCTGAAGTATGAGTGTTAGTGAGTTGCACGGGATCTGGTGATGGGTAAGGGTGTCTCGGGATGCGTGTCAGGTACGGGAATGGGGTTTAAGTCCCGTTTGGGCTGTCGAGCCGTTTGAGTACTGACGATGAGGTCGGTGACAGTTTGTATGATTTTGACTTCAGGTTCACCCGTGGAGGAGCACCAGGATCAGAGGGTTGATTGACGTGACCTGAGACTTTTGTTAGGTTTTGCCCACACGATGAGTGACGGTACCCTTTCTATACCTGTGTTGCATACTTGTTTTCTGGTATGGTGTCTGCATGGGTTTGCGGATTGTGTTGGATATGTGCTTGATATGAATCTGGAATGCTTTGTATTTTATGAATTGTTAGTATGTACCACTGATTTTGGAGAGATGTGAATTGAGGATGAGTATGTGTATCTGTTCTTGATGTGCGTGTGCGAATGGTGTTGTGTGCTGTGATGTGGGGATGCCAGGAACTCGGCTAGAGCACAGATCTGTAGGGTCCAGTGGTGAGCAGACTGGGTTGGGCGAGTTGCCAGCGATGCCAGGAACTCGGCTAGAGGACAGTCCGTAGCGTCCAGTGGTGAGCGGCCTGGGTCGGTCAAGTTATTAAGCGATACCAGGAACTCGGGTGGAGTACGGTCCGTAGCGTCCAGTGGTGAGCGGCCTAGGTCGAGTGAGGTAACTGCGATGCCAGGAACTCGGCTGGGGTACGGCGATTCGTAGCGTCTAGTAGTGAGTGGACCTGGGTCCAGTGTTGTGGTGTGAATTGGTGTGATGTGATGTGATATGATGCGTGGTTAGCGATGTCTTTTAGAGTATGTTGATATTTTATTAATTGCTATATATGTTAGTATGGTTTGAATTGTGGCACGATACGTTTTCTGACATGCATGGAGTAGGTATCGTCCGTACTCACTGAGTTTCGCGACTCACTTATTATAACCTTTCCAGATATAGGTTGTTGATCTCGGGTTGCATGCCAAGATCGAGACGATTATCTACCACTCCAGTCACTGTATGGGCAAGTTCTCTGTTTATTGTTTTGTACTCTAGAGCTCCCCTTATCCCTCAGGCAGGATCCTGGCTTGTAAATGAGATTTGAAATATATAAATGTTATGGTCAGTTGTGATGTTTGTGTGTGACGGTAAGACTGACTAGGGTCGGGGACCCTAGTGCCGGTCAGGGTCGGAGTTCGGGCCCGACACTATGTGAAGAGAATAAGTGATAGGGTAAGGTATGATGAAATAATCTTACCCACACAGTAATTTGAATTTTTATCCCATGTTTGGTACAATTTCTCTTCAACCCGGATAGGAAATTGTATAAAGAAGCAAATTACCAAATTACCCTTATAGAAGCTTGATGCCAATTAGAAGCAGGATGGTCGCGAGAGCTTGATGCTAGTCGAGAAGGGCGATTGGGAAAGACAATTAGGAAGGGTGATCAAGAAGGGCGATTAGGAAGTACAAACTCGAGAGACGCGATCGGAGGGCGTGGGAAAGGGAAATGCAATCGAGAGAGATGATTGGGAAGTGAACTCAAGAGATGCGATTAGGAAGGGTGAGATTATCAAGACGATTCAGGCAGCAACCGAGGAGGGGGTTCTTGCAGATGTGCGATTGGCAAATGGGAGCTCAGGTTTGAGAAAGGGGACTTCGGGAATGGTGACTAGGAGGGGGGTTCTTGCATATGTGCGACCAGCGAAGGGGAGCTCAACTCTAAGAAGGGAGAACTTGGGAATGATCCAAATTTAACAAATCCACATGAATAAGAATTATCCAAATTTAACATGAATAATTGTTGAAAAAAAGAAATTGAATTGAAATTAACTAATAAAAAGTCGAGAGTACTTACATAATTTGTTTAGAAAACCCTATCTAAAACTTAATAAAAACCCAATTATAAACCCTATTACTATTTAGATCATCTGACTTTTGAGACTTAGATAACGCAAATCCTTACACTTACATCTACTAAACTTTGTCGATCTCTTCTCAATATTGGTTGGAGTCGTTAAAAGAATTGTTGACTTTTTATCAGAGAGCTCCAAGTTAATCTTGAACTTTTGAAAGTATTTTTTTTCCTTATTTTTCCAATGAAAAATAATCTTTTTATTTTATAGAGATGAGTTATAAAAGATTGAGGACTCCTAAAAGTTAAAGTCTCTTCAAATGATAAGGTTGCCTTCTTGAGATACTTTTGGAAATTTGTATTTTATATCCTAAATGAATCTAAACTAAATCTAAAAAAAATAAAAATAAAAATAAAAATATAATTTAAATAAAATCTCTAATAAAATCCAAATTTTCCCCAAAAAAAAAAAATCCTCTTAGATCAATCAAGGATTTGGCCAACAGAAAGCTACCTTTTTCATGCTGGATTTTAATAGTTGGATGGATTACAACATTCAAGGAGGATGTGAGGCATTCCCAAGGTAGTGGTAGGGGTGAGTAAATGGGCGATTATAACTTGATTAAGCTAGAATTAGAGAAATATGAGTATTTTGTAGAAGATTTCCAGAGACCTCCGAGACCATGGAGGGTTATTAATAGATGGTTGGCTGATAGCTATTCTCAGTCTAGAAGCATGATCCATGGAGTTAGGTTTTAGGATACAAATTTTGCTCATGAAAGGCAGAGTCTAGTAAGACAAGATTGGGTCAAACTCTACATGGACGAGGCTTCAATTCAGAGCTCTAAGATTGCCAAATGTGGGGTTTATTGCATGACAGTGATGCAGATTGGATTAGAGGATTTTCCAGACATATTGAAAATTCCTTAGCTCTCCTAGCGGAAGCTTGGGGAATTTGGGCTGGGCTTACATTGGCCTGAAATAAAGGAACTAAGAAAGTCATTCTCGAGACAAATTTAAGAAGCTTGTGGACCTAATTAAGGGGAAAGGAAGTATATATATGGAGATTACCCATATCATTTCTAGAGTTCACTTGGTATATAGTAGTGGGGGAAGGTCTCTCATATTAGAGGAAGATCTAATTCTTGTGCACATTTTCCAACCAAGTTGAAGTCTTTAAGTGAAAACTAAGTTTGAAGGAATGGGCGTTTCCTCCTTGGATCTGAGAGCACTCCTGATGCTCGATAGATTCAACGCTTTACTTCTAACTAGTATTTTTTTCCTTTTTTTCCGCCGGGGGGGGGGGGGGGGGGGGGTGGGGGTTTGTCAAACCCTCTTGCAACCCAAAAACAAAGTCAAATTTCTAATTTTGAGATTTATTTATTTATTTTCTAAAACAAGAAAATGTAGTTAAGTATAAGAAATTCACGAACCAAAATCCCATACATGTAATTAAATTACTAATTTCCATTCCATCTAATAAAAAATCAGTGTTCGTAATATTTATTCCGCACACTTCTAAATGCAGTCATGTTGTTTTAGACAAGTCAAAACACACTTTTATTATTTTAATGAAATCAATGTTTAATAATCAACCTGAGTTTTAGCTTACATAGAGAGAGTCAACTTAGTTATTTTACTTGGTTTTTTATGTATTCTTGAATTTTGAATCTCGAGACTTATGAACTTTATAATTTTAAATTTCTTAAAATTTTAAAAAAGTTTTGACAGCTTTTTCAAAATGAAATTTTTCAAAAGGCATATATTGTAGAGTTTTTAAACTTCTAATCCACAAAAAAAAGTGTCTAAATAACACTTTAATACCAAATATTTCTAAATTTTATTACTGAGATTTTTTTTTTTCTTTTTTCAAATCGTGATTTTTAAAAGGATTGATTTCAAACAACCCCCTCATCCAGGGGGCGAAAGCGTACCAGTACATCCGGGGGAAGCCCAAAAGCTGCCACCTAGACTCCCCCTCCGTCACCCCCATACAGTTCATAGCCTTCTGCTGCCTCGGCAGCAGGGCCTGCCCCTTGCTCAGCCTAGAATTGGCGGTCGTATCCTTCTCGCTCAGCACATTACTCAGGACTTTAGGCTGAGCCGTCACGAATAAGGAGTTACTATAAAAAATTTTCAGCAGGTTCCTCGTACTTGCACTGCATTGAGAGAGATGAAAATGAAAATGACAAAACCTGAGTACTGTTATCGGATTGGATATTGTTTTTCTCCGGGAGACCTTTTTCTTTCTGTTTTCCAAATAAAATGCGAACTCTAACCCCCTTTCACTTCTGTAATATCCCGCTCTCCAACATTAACTTTGAATGTGAAGTATGTCTCCACTTTCCAACTCATTATCCTTAAATTTCCAATAACTCAAATCCATCACATCTTGACTAGTTTTTGCAACTGCACTAAACAGCCTATTGCCATTGTCATACGACTTACCACTGCTCCTATTCTCCACACTTTGTCAAATGAGGATGAAAATTACAAAACCCAAAGTCCTTTATAAACATGAAAAGCATATACATAACACACATTTAATGCTTGAATTCTAATATTATCATCATAAAAAAGTACATTCAAATCTATCCACGATCCTTCTTTTCTAAACTCCATATCTTGATGAGAAAGTTTATGGAAGGATCCCCATTGACGATTGACTGACAAATCTGTGGAAAAAAGAATAAATTAAAATCATTTATTATTTATTTTGATAAACAACAGCATCATTTTTAAGTTACAAACTAAATGTAAAGAATGCTAAATTTGGTATCAACTGTCCGAATTTTTAATAAAAAGATAATGTCTATGAGATTATTCAATCACAGACTGTAAGAAAATAGTTGAACTCAATTGAATAATCTAACTAAGATGCCCTTCAAGTTGAATTTGCATAGTGCTTCAATTAATATACTTATACTAGGGACGGGATAATGAAAATATCTTTAAAAATACAAAATTAAATAAAGGTGGTTCCGTAAAATTTAACAACTTAAGATTAGGTAAAAGGAACAGTTTAAGTGATGCAAAAAGTTTTACTCAAAATGAAAATGAAAAATGAGGAAGTCTCTGTAGTCGAAGGTTCTTCATACTTAATTATCTCAAAATACAAGTGTTGTCTGCAATATTAAGGTTCTTTATTCTAAATTATCTCAACTAATGAATCTAGTATAAACTAATGAATTTTGCATTTAGATAAAATAATTAGATCATTATGCGAATTATTTTAATAATTAGAGCATTCACTATTTTATTCCAATTATATAGTCTAGAATAACAGCTTAATTATTACAGTTAATTAATATTAAGTAAATTATATTATTATATTGTAAAGAAAAATTATACTTCGATCCAAGATACCTTAGACATATACCATATGTGACCTTTTTTTTTAATTTTCTGGGGGTTCACCTGAAAAATAATTGATTTTTCGATTTTTAATTTTTAATATTTCAGACTAATGGATTTAGCATGAGATAAAAGCTGAAACCCAAAAAAAAAAAAAAAAAAGATCCAAGAGAGCATATCTTTGAAATGCTAGTTTTATAATTCTTTCTAGGTTCTTTTGCTTTTTTTTTAGAATTTTTTATTTTTTTTTGCTAAATATTTAAACAACACAAGTTATAAGGAAGGAAATGTCAAAAATATTAATTTTTTCTATACTTGTATATGATTGTTTTGGATAACCAAATAAAAAGGCTTACTTTAAAAAAACTTAAACATCACAAGATTAGAATATTTTCTACCGTGAAAAATTAGTAAAATAACAACAAAATAAGGAACAGGAAAGTGAGAAATTATTGCACTTGTGGCCACTAATTTATAAAATTCTTTAAAATATATAATTTGTCAAAAGATAAAACAAACCTGCTGTTGTCCCATTTTCACTTTCCCATTCCTTATTCTTCCCTCACTATTAATTTTTCTATTTTGTAAAACAAACAAAAAATCATAAACATTATCAAACACAAAATTTGTTCATATTATTCACAGAAGTGTCCATATATTATATTTGATATTTTCTCTCTCAAATGGTAATATAAATCTAATGATTAACATAAATGTTATTAAACATAAAATGGAGTAACTTATTGAAAAATAACAAAAGTGGAGAGAGAATACATAGAATAGAATTTGTGCTTTAGTAAATAAAACAAATTATTAAATTAAAAAATAGTAATTAGGTAGAAAATTCATGTTTAAATTATTTGAAGTAAAACAAGACATTTTTATAACAATGTAAATCTCCTAAGCTACTAGGGAGGGGGGCATGAAGAGATGGAGAGAACAATCAAACTAAGACATGATAAGTACCCCACAAATTCTATTGGTACTGTTATATGCTATCACCAATCTAGCTACCAATTAAATGTAATTCATACTAAATGTTATAAAATATGTTGTGAATTATAGAATTCAGCAGTACTATATAATAGGAGTGGTGTCCACATACATTTTAGTCCAGATAGAGAGGAAAGCAACTAGAGAGAACCTATGTGGGGTGATGTAAGCCTGTTGCTTGTTCGATGCTAGTATACCCTTACATTTGTAATCCCCGAGAATTCCTAGTTTGATAAGCCCGAGTTATTAACTATCTCATTATCAGCAATATCAATTGGTTTTACCTTGAAATAATTGAATAGCTCAACTAAACTTTCACTTCCATTATGATCTGTCTCAAAATCATTGGCTGGAAGCAACAACTATGTTACTTTTTCCAATAGTAGACAGTCTTCCACATTTAAAAATCTTAAACTCTCTATTGGAAGTTTTGTAATCGAACGAAGTTTTGTGCATGAGCTTAACATTAGGATCCCCAGTCTAGTAAGGCATGTGAAGCAATACAGAAAACTATGAATGGAATTGTTGCTTAGATCTAAATCTTACAATGAATACCGCTTGCTAAAAGTAGTTGGGAAAAACATCATCTCGTAGACTGCCAGCCACATCTTAAATGCACCAAGGATGATGATAAATAAGTGATGGTGGAATTCTAAATTTCTATTCGACTTTAATGACCAGGCCAAATGGATGAATACTATGCTTTCACCTTTCCAACTCTATCTGCTTGCACATCATGAAGCTCTTGTTGTTCTCAGGTTGTGCTTGCTTGTGCTAGTCTACATAGTAGAGTCAATGGTATGAGTAAGTGCTTTAAGGTAAGTAAGCTAAGAGAAAGTACCAGGCTTGTTATCAATAGCATGCCATAGAGCTCACTATAGTGACATAGCGAGTGCTACCGCATGATGCGCTACAAAGAGGGCATAACGTAGCAAGGTTCGAATAGCGATGTATAGATCACACTATCTATGCTATAGGCATACCTGGTTATTGCGCACTATCTACACTACAATGGAAGGGCAATTTAATCCTAAAATAAAAAACCCTAAGCCCACGTGTGCGACTCACGTCCTCCCACAAGCTCTCGATCGAGCTCTCTTGTTCTTTGTTGAGGCATGCAATCGAGCCCTAGGAGCCAAACGGCTGAGCCATCCTTCCTATGTCAAGCATTGGAACACCCAATTGAGCATCGCAGGAGTCTGTTAAGCCTTGATCACCCTCCATTGAGCATCGCAAGATCCGTCGAGCCTAGACCCACCTCGATCGAGCATCGCAGGACCCTTTCAAGCACAGACAAGGATCGCAAGAGGCTTCTCCTCCTTTTTAGTTGTCTATCGAGCATCGCAAGGGGCTTAGAAGATTCTCCTTTCTCCTTTGCTCTTTGTCGAGTAATGTGGAACAGGCCTCTCTCTCTTATTTGCTCTATGTGGCTTCTTCTATGTGAGTAATGACTTACAAGAGGCTTGTTTTCATTAATATTTTTGTTAGAAAAAAAAACTAATAATTGCAATAATATATTGACATGTAATGCTTGTGTTGCT